>SJYT01008888.1:67980-80589 GCA_006410635.1 Cephalophus harveyi
TCAAGGCTATGGTTTTTCCAGTGGTCATGTATGGATGCGAGAGTTGGACTGTGAAGAAGGCTGAGTGCCGAAGAATTGATGCTTTTGAACTGTGGTGTTGGAGAAGACTCTTGAGAGTCCCTTGGACTGCGAGGAGATCCAACCAATCCATTCTGAAGGAGATCAGGCCTGAGATTTCTTTGGAGAGAATGATACTAAAGTTGAAACTCCAATACTTTGGCCACTTCATGTGAAGAGTTGACTCATTGGAAAAGACTGATGCTGGGAGGGATTGTGGGCAGGAGGAGAAGGGGACGACTGAGGATGAGATGGCTGGATGGCATTACCGACTCGATGGACATGAGTTTGAGTGAACTCTGGGAGTTGGTGATGGACAGGGAGGACTGGCGTGCTGTGATTCATGGGGTTGCAAAGAGTCAGACACGACTGGGCAACTGAACTGAACAGACAGAAGTGAAAAATAGAAAACCGAAAAAGAGGGCTTAGAGATTTGTGGTATACCAAAAAGATCAAACATTTGAATTATCAGAAAAAGGGGAGAGAAAATTGGCCAAAAGTAATTTTGAAGATATGCAGAGTTTTTTTAAATTGATAAAATATATCAACCTAGAGATTTGGAAATTTATGTTTTCTCTTAGTAGGGATACAGATAAAACCACACTTGAACAGTTAGGATGAGAAAATCAAAAGATAGAGAACAATATCTTGAATGGAGTGTGGAAAGAAAAGAATATGACCTTCTTCAGATCAGATCAGATCAGTCGCTCATTCGTGTCCAACTCTTTGCAACCCCATGAATCGCAGCACGCCAGGCCTCCCTGTCCATCACCAACTCCCAGAGTTCACCCAAACTCATGTCCATTGAGTTGGTGATGCCATCCAGCCATCTCATTCTCTGTCATCCCCTTCTCCTCCTGCCCCCAATCCCTCCCAGCATCAGAGTCTTTTCCAATGAGTCAACTCTTCACATGAGGTGGCCAAAGTACTGGAGTTTCAGCTTTAGCATCATTCCTTCCAAAGAACACCCAGGGCCAATCTCCTTCAGAATGGACTGGTTGGATCCCCTTGCAGTCCAAGGGACTCTCAGGAGTCTTCTCCAACACCACAGTTCGAAAGCATCAATTCTTCATCGCTCAGCTTTCTTCACAGTCCAACTCTCGCATCCATACATGACCAGTGGAAAAACCATAGCCTTGACTAGACAGACCTTTGTTGGCAAAGTAATGTCTCTGCTTTTGCATATGCTATCTAGGTTGGTCATAACTTTTCTTCCAAGGAATAAGCGTCTTTTAATTTCATGGCCGCAGTACCGTCTTAGGAGCCAATAATAAGACTGATATCAGACTTCTCAACAAACAATAGAAGCCATCTTGAAATTGTTTTGAATTCATTACCAGCAATCTTTACTATAAAACAAATGAAGATAGCAATAAAACAGATCAACAGCAATGAACTGTGAGTTCATTAGGGAGAAGAGAGAATAACCCATAAAGGTATCACTGGAGTGAAGAATAATGGAAATGGTGTGAATTTGAGAGTAAATATAAATTAATAATTGAACTAACTAAAAACAATTGTAACTTTATAGAGCTTAAAAGATAGGTAGAAAAAACAAAAACAAAGGGAAAGGTGAGAGGAATAAATGGAGGTGAAGTGTTTAAAGAGGTCTTTTTATTGAGGACATGGTAAACTAGTAATTTCTGTTAGACTGTAGTCATTTCAAAAAACGCATGTTGTAATCTCAGTGGTAGCCACTGAAAGAATAGTTTTAAAAACAGAGCGAAGGGGGGAGAAGAAGAATAAAAAATAATTGTTTAGTTTTGAAACAAAGTCATGAAATCTAGAACTGTCAAGTCAGAAAAACAATTAGATGATAGACATAAATATTCATATTTTGACAGTCAAATCATATATTTTTCAAAATTTTATTAAAGACAAAGATCTTATTTTCCTGTCTGAAAAAGTAATGTGTGTAAGTAGGCAAAAACGTAATTCATTTTTGTATCCTTATTTTGTTTTTTTGACAGCTGCTTTGTGATATTGGCCACAGTGAAGAAAAACTGGGTTTTAACTATGAAGATATCATAATTTGGTAAGTATAGTTTAGTTCCCTTCTTCATATCTTCTGAATTTTAGTAGTTTCAATTTTAGTAATTTTAAACTAAAAATAGGTTACCGTAACACCTTGTATTGATTTTATAGAAACAGTTGTGTGAATGTTAGAAGAATTTAGGATCTTCAACATTTGTAACATTTTCAATTGTTATCCTATTGTAATTTTCAAATACATATAATCAAAACTAATGTTGAAAAGTACCCGGACTTCTACAGTCTTAACTTGTAAATTAAACACAGAGTAAAAGTTCTCATGTTGTTCCCAAGAGCAAGAAGAACCTGTATAACTATCTCTACATCTCACATAAGACAACATGTGCTTATGGCAAACCTGATTTGCTCAAGCCTACCAAGAAAGGCAGTGTTACAGTTTCATAGCCATATGAAACTTTTTGGTATTCTTAGGAATTAAAATTGGTATAAATAGTCTCTTCCTACTGTCATTATAAAACATTTTTATTTATTGGCTTAAACCAGTGATTCTTTGAAAGAAGTGAAACAGGTAGGTGAATGGAGAGTGATAGATTGTAGAGGCATATGTGATATAGTCTGAAGGAATGTACCAAAGAGGCATAAATTAAAAAACAACATTAGTGAAGTGCCATGGCTTACTTTGAATAATTTTTATATATGTAAAATGACGAGTAGCTTTGCTTATTTCAGCTGAGGAAGTATTTGATACCTCGATTTTGTGTGTATTTGAAACTCATGTAGCATGACTTTTTGTTTTCATACAGCTTGCGGTTAGCTTTATTGAATGAAGCAAAAGAAGTGCGGGCAGCAGGGCTTCGAGCTCTTCGGTATCTCATCCAAGACTCCAGTATTCTGCAGAAGGTGCTAAAATTGAAAGTGGACTATTTAATAGCTAGGTAATTTTCTTAGAGCCCTCTGTTTTTATATATTTTTTAAATCATATACTAAGTTTTAGCATACCTATCATAAAGTATAGAGATTTTTAGTGTAAAACCTGTAATTTTTACAGGTAGGTACAACCAAGCACCCTATTATCCCAAATAAGATATGGAACATTTTCAGTATCCCAATCAAGTTCTCTTGTGTCCCCCAATCAGTAGTAAACATTGCTTTGATTGTTCTCATTTTAGACTAGATTTTCTTATTTTTGAGTATTATATATTGGAAGTATATGTTACTCTTTTCTTTCCTTAATGTTATCTGTGAGATTTATCCATGTTGATTAAAAAAAAAAAATTCCATGTAGTATTTCATGTTATAAATAGAGTATAATTTATTCTGTTGATTTTTTTTTTTTTCTTGGTTGTTTTCAGTGTTTGACTATTTTGAATAAAGTTGCCCTGAACTTTGTTGCACAAGTTGTTGGTGGATATTGTACACTCATTTCTTTTAGGTACATATATAGGAGTGGAATTGCTGGGTGATAAAATTTTATGCATATTTAACTTTAGTGTTAAGTGCCATAGTAGCTCAGACAGTAAAGCATCTGCCTACAAAGTGGGAAACCTGGGTTCGCTCCCTAGGTCAGGAAGATCCTCTGGAGAAGGAAATGGCAACCCACTCCAGTACTCCTGCCTGGAAAATCCCATGGATGGAGGAGCCTGGTAGGCTGCAGTCCATGGGGTCGCAAAGAGTCGGACATGACTGAGTGACTTCACTTTCACAGCTGTGCAGTTTTCCAAAGCGGTTGTACTGATTTCCATTCCTATCAGAAATACTTGCGTGTTCTAATCTCTCCATATTCTTACCAGCATTTACTATTTTCAGTTTTTAATTATACCTTTTTTGCTGTGGTTTTCATTGTGAGTTTTATTTTGCTTTTAATTTCCATTTCCCTTTCATTTGCCTGTTGACTGTTTGTATATCCTATTTGTTTTTTACTCATTTGTAAATTGGATGGTCTATCTTTTTGTGTAGGAGTTCTTGATGTCTTCTGGATATGATTCCTTTCGAGTATACTAATTGAGAATATCCTCTCCTAGTCAGTTTACTTTGTCTTCTTACTTAGCGTTCTTGCCTTGAGAACCCCATGAACAGTATGAAAAGGCAAAATCCAATATAGCAGTCTTTTATTTTATGGTTAATGAGTTTGGTCTTCTTTGGAAGAGACGTCTCTTTGATCTCTTCTGGAGGGTTTATTCCTTATATGTTGAAATAATTGTCAAGTCATGATTCATTTTTATCAATATCCAATAAATGTTAGAGGCATTTAGTGAAAAGATTTTCCTTTTGTGTTCTAAATCACTTTCATTTTTGTTGTAAGTCAGGTAATTGATAAGTATGGATCTATTTTTGCCTTCCCTGTATTCTTTATTTGGCCTGTTTGTTCTAGCTTTGTTTTCTCCCAGTTTTAATTGTCTGTAGCTTGACAGTAAGTTATGTTAGGGTAAGTCCTCCTTGAGGAAAGAAGTTTCTGGGTTATTTTGAGTTCTGTATTTCCACATGAATTTTAGAATCAACTTGTCCATTTCCGTCAAACTTTCCTAGGTATTAATAGTAATTGCATTGAAGCTCTGGATTAATTTGGGGTGAATTGACATTTTAATATCAAATCTTCTCAGTGTTTATTTATTTGGAACTTTAAATTCTCTCAACATTTTGTAGTTTTCTAGCAGAGGTCTTGGAGAAGGAAATGGCAACCCACTCCAGTATTCTTGCCTGGAGAATCCCAGGGATGGGGGAGCCTCGTGGGCTGCCGTCTGTGGGGTCACACAGAGTTGGACACGACTGAAGCAACTCAGCAGCAGCAGCAGCAGAGGTCTTACACATATTTGTTAGGTTTATCCTCAGGCATTTATTACATGATAGTGTTAATGTAATTAAAAATTTTTTTTCATAGTTCTCTCTGCTAACAGATAGAAAAATAATTGTAGGGCTTTGTTTTTCTATATTCTTATCTCAGTGATTCTGCTAAATTCATTTTTAAATTCTAATTGTTTTTAAGGTTATTTTATTACAGTTTCTATGTACATTAGTATTAGTTGCAATTGATGACCATTTTATTTCTTTCTTTCCAATTCTTTATTGCAGTGGTTTAGAATATTGCACTGACTAGAAATGGTAATTGGATAACTGTTTTGCCCCTGAACTCAAGTTGAAATTGTTAGGCTTTTACCATTGTTTATGATACTTTTTGTAGATTTTTAGTGGATTTCTTTATATTCCTTGTTTGTATTCCTGAGGTAAACACCATTTACTCATTATGTCTTTTTATTTTATTTTTAATTGTATTTGATTTGCCAATCGTTTGTGGAAAATGTTTGCAGTTATGGTTATGAGAGGTATTGGCCTATTTTTTCTATTTTTCTAATCTTGTTTGATATTGGTATCAATATGTTTATAAAATAACTTTTGAAATATTTCTCTCTTCATATTCTCTGGAAGAATTTTTATAAAGACTCATCTAATATACTGTTTTTTACTGTACATGATCAGTAGAACTCACTAGTGTATCTGTCTGGGCCTGTGGCTTTTTTTTTAAGGCAGTTTTATATTATGAAGTCAGTTTTTTTTATTTGTTTACTGGCATAATACTATTCAGATTTTCTACTTCCTATTTCAGTTCTTTATATATTTTGAAGTTTTGTTATTGCATTCATATTTAGAATTGTTAAACCTTCTCATTGGGCTAATTGTTTTATACTTATAAAAATGTGTCTATTTCTAGTAATACTTCTTTTATGAGTGTTCTTGTTATCTGATACTAAGATAGCTATGTTGCTACTGTTACTAAGTCGCTTCAGTTGTGTCTGACTCTGTGTGACCCCATAGACGGCAGCCTACCAGGCTCCCCTGTCCCTGGGATTCTCCAGGCAAGAACACTGGAGTGGGTTGCCATTTCCTTCTCCAATGCATGAAAGTGAAACGTGAAAGTGAAGTCGCTCAGTCGTGTCTGACTCTTAGCGGCCTCATGTATTGCAGCCTACCAGACTCCTCTGTCCATGGGATTTTCCAGGCAAGAGTACTGGAGTGGGGTGCCATTGCCTTCTCTTCTACTACTTTCTATTTCTTTTATTTAGGATTTGCACAATATATCCTTTTTGTCCTTTCACTTTGTTTTTCTTTTTCATAAAAATTTTAAGTTTCTCTCCTGTTAACATCATACATATTTTTAAAAACTCTAGTTTGACCATTTTTGTCTTTTGATTGGTGTATTTAGACATGTCTAGTGGTTTTTATATGCAGGGTCTATGGGCTTTATCTAATGTAATTATATATACATATGTTTATGAGTTTGTCATCTTGCTATTATTTTTCACATATATTTGACTTTGCTATCTTGCTGTTCATATTCTGCTTGTCACATTTATTCTTTGGTCTTGCATTTGTCCTTTTTTGCTTCTTTGGGGAAAAAAAATCAAGATTTTCATTTTCCTCTTCTATTAATGTATTGACTTTAAAGCCTTTTCTTCTTTAGCAGTTACCCTAGAGATTACATTTTTCCTTGGTATATTAAAGTTTACCACTTTTTATTAACAGCCAGAACCTCTTACAGTTTGACCATATTACCTCCCCTCTTGTCTTTTGTCATGTTACATTTTTATTTCTATATGTATTTGTAAACCCACAGGATAGTCCTGTTAATTGTATTAAATTGGAGCTCTTGATATTTATCTGTTATTTACTCATTCCAATATTCTTCCTTTTTGCATTTCTACACCTCTATCTTGGGTTACTGTCTTGAATTCCAATTACTGTTTTCTTGTAAGGTATACTGAAGTTGAAATCTTTCATATTTTGTCTATAAATCCTCTATTTACCTTCCCACTTGAAGGCTATTTTTTGATCAATTACTGTTTTTCAGTGCTTTAAGTTACTATGTTCTGGATTTTGTTTCTAAGTAAGTAGTTTCTCTTGTTGCTTCTTGTAAGTGATAATGTCTTTTTCTCCTTTGGCTACTTTAGAGACTTCTCTGTGACTTTTCTCTCCTATCCCCTGATACTCCAGCTATACAGTGTTAAATCTTTACACTGTCCCACATGTCTCTGATGCCCTTACTATAACATTATTTTCAGTATTTGTTGTTGTTAACCATTGTGCTTTCTATTGACCTGTTTTTTTTTCTTGCATTGTGCTAGTAAAGCAGTCTCTTGAATTTTGAATTTCAGTTACTATATTTTTGTGATTTATATTTTACTTAAACATTCTAGATCTCTACTTTATTTATTTTCTTGGACATAATAGTCATAGTTATTTATAGATCTCTTACAACAGTTCCAATATGTGAATCACTTGAGTTTTGTTTCTGTTGTCATTTTCTTGGATTTTGGCTACTTGACCTCTTTTTTTTTTTTTGTCTTAAAGCATATTTCATATTATTACGTGATAGGATGTGAACATTGTATATTAAAAGTTTTTTGGCTCTTGGATCATGTTATTTATAGACTTATGCTTTATTCTGGAGTGTTGATTTATTACACTGATTCTGTTAAAATTTGTTTTTTCCCTTGCCTTGGCTAGGAAGTGTCTATTGAGAATCTCAAGTGAAAATGTGAATGTTTAGCAGAACCTCTTCATCTTGATCAGCCTCGAGCCCTAACATGTTTCTTACAGTATTATATAGCTGCTAAAATTTCTACTCAGTTATCTGGCTGCTCAGCTGTAGCTTTTTGCTTGTTTTTTTGGACTTTAACCCTGCATTTGCACAACATAGAAATAGGCAAATGTCTTGGAAAGAAGATTGCATGCCAATTCTTGCTTACTCTTACGTTTTCTTTTCTCTGGTATTTTCTCCCCCTCAAGTCTCAGCCACTTTGGCTGCGCCAGTTCAGTCTCTCTACACAGTACAGCAAGATTTTTGTTTTTGTTTAGGACTTTATTCACTTAAAACTGGAAATTGACAAGTGTCCCCAGGTACCAAACGCGAGTGAATATGGAGCTTGTGCTTTTTTCCAGGGATTATTATCCATTGCCTTTTCACAGTTGCTTTATAAAGTAACATTTAACCTTTATAGTTATTTTTGGCAGGAGGATTGTTCAGATCTTTTGTGGCTGGAAATAGAATCCTCTGTCTATTTACTTTTTGATAAAATAGTTTTAGATTAATTATATTCAGATAGCAGAAATGCTTTTTGAATAGCAAGTTATCTATTTATCAATAGATAAACTATTGATTAGAATAGTGAACTGTCTAAACATAAGTAAGAATGAATTATTCTGCCACATAAACCAAAGCTCTTTAGAAATTGAATAATTTAATGAACTTTACAGAGCTGTGTCCTGTCTCTTATACACATCTTGTTGAAATAAATGATACTGAAAAATTACATATATTAGCATTTAAAAATACTGTATTGACATGAACATGGGTCTGTCTGTATTATACAAAAATTTAATAAGATTTTTATCAATAATTAAATATTTTATATATTCTTTAGGTGCATTGACATACAGCAGAGCAACGAGGTAGAGAGAACACAAGCACTCCGATTAGTCAGAAAGGTAGGCTCCATGTCTGAGAGTAAAAGCAGATTGATGGTTTTCATTTTATGCATTTTACAGTGTTAGATTTAGACTGTCTTGTGAAATCTGTTAAAATTTAGACTGAATTCTCATTAAACATTTTTATTTTGTTGAAATGATAGGTGTTAAGTAGGTCTATTAAACTTCAAGGTAAGCATAGATATTTTGTGTAATTATTCAATGTGATTGGGTATAGCTGGGACAGTATTTTTTAATAAAATCTCCATTGTAAAGAATATTTCTTCCTTTATTAGACGTATAAAGAAATTACTGCTTTGATGTTTCATTGGAGAAAGAGGATTACTTCTGTGGCGCCCCCGTTTTGTCTTAATTACATACTTGGGGTTAATTCTGTTTAAATGAATGTCAAAAGAATCACCAGCTGGTTGTTTTGAAGATGAATTTGGATACATCAGTAGACAGTTGCAATAAACAGTTCAGGCCATTGTACAAAATAAAAGGTCAAAATCTAAACTCTGCAAAAGAAGATGTTGAGGATAATCCATAATGCTTCTAGTGATAGGTTTTCCAAGAGTTTTTTTTTTTAATTTGTTAATGTGATCCCCTAATGGCAGAGGAATAGACTGAATTGAGAGTTAATTTGGTTAAAGTACAGCTCATGTAAGAATTTTATCATCTTTCATTCTGAAGTATCATGTTTCATCTTAAAAATTTGTAAGACTCGTGCAGTATATGTTTGTTTTAATGTAAAAATATCTAAAATTAGCAGTTAACATTTTTTAGCTCTTCTCCTCTTTCCCTACTTTTGAATTTAGCACATGTTCCAGAATTGCAGAATGTTGAGTTTGTGCATTAACTTGATCCCCTCTTTTTCCTTTTTCTTCCAGTTGTCCAGCTTATGTTTAGTAATAGTACCCATAGGTGAGCATAGTAAGGAAGAAGCAAATGGATGAATTGTCTTCAAAGAAACTTGTAGTTCTAGTTAAGAGTGATACTGGAGATAGATTAAAAAAAAGTTTGTTATAGGGTAAAAATTGTTATGTTGGCATCATGATTTGACTCTTCGTATTTAAATTTAAAAATTAGATTTATGTTTCCTTACTTACTCATACAATCTTTCCTACTGCAGTGAATTTGAGAATTCAAGATAAAAAAACAAAATATGTTTCTGAAAAACCTAGAATAACTCTTTGGTTATTTGAGATATATATATGTCAGTATTTGCTTACTAGGAATTTAAAGTGAGAAATTTAAAGATATATTAACATATTAAAAATAAACTGTGAAAAATTCTGAAAGAGATGGGAATACCAGACCACCTAACCTGCCTCTTGAGAAATCTGTATGCAGGTCAGGAAGCAACAGTTAGAACTGGACGTGGAACAAGAGACTGGTTCCAAATAGGAAAACAAGTACGTCAAGGCTGTATATTGTCACCCTGCTTATTTAACTTATATGCAGAATACATCATGAGAAACGCTGGGCTGGAAGAAGCACAAGCTGAAATCAAGATTGCCAGGAGAAATATCAATCACCTCAGATATGCAGATGACACCACCCTTATGGCAGAAAGTGAAGAGGAACTAAAAAGCCTCTTGATGAAAGTGAAAGTGGGGAGTGAAAAAGTTGGCTTAAAGCTCAACATTCAGAAAACTAAGATCATGGTATTTGGTCCCAAAGACTTTAGCATAGTCAATAAAGCAGAATTAGATGTTTTCCTGGAACTCTCTTGCTTTTTCTCTGATCCAGTCGATGTTGGCAACTTGATCTCTGGTTCCTTTGCCTTTTCTAAATCCAGCTTCAACATCTGGAAGTTCACGATTCATGTACTGTTGAAGCCTGGCTTGGGGAATTTTGAGCATTACTTTGCTAGTGTGTGAGATGAGAGCAATTGTGAGGTAATTTAAACATTCCTTGGCATTGCCTTTCTTTGGGATTGGAATGAAAACTGACGTTTTCCAGTCCTGTGGCCACTGCTGAGTTTTCCAAATTTGCTGGCATATTGTGTAGCGCTTTCATAGCATCCTCTTTTAGGATCTGAAATAGCTCAACTGGAATTCCATCACCTCCACTAGCTTTTTTTGTAGTGATGCTTCCTAATGCCCATTTGACTATACATTTCAGGATGTCTGCCTGTAGGTGAATGATCTCACCATTGTGGCTATCTGGGTCATGAAGATCTTTTTTTGTACAGTTCTTCTGTGTATGCTTGCCACCTCTTCTTAATATCTTCTGCTTTTCTTTGGTCCATACTGTTTCTGTCTTTTATTGTGCCTGTGTTTGGACATAAGATTTCCTTGGTATCTCTAATTGTCTTAAAGAGATCTCTGGTCTTTCCTATTGCATTGTTTTCCTCTGTTTCTTTGCATTGATCACCAAGGAAGGCTTTCTTATCTCTCCTTGCTATTCTTTGAAACTCTGCATTCAGATTGGTATATCTTTCTTTTTCTCATTTGCCTTTTGCTTCTCTTCTTTCCTTAGCTATTTGTAAGGCCTCCTCAGACAACCATTTTGCCTTTCTTTTTCTTGGGGATGGTCTTGATCACTGCCTCCTGTACAGTGTCACGAACCACCATCCATAGTTCTTCAGGCATTGTATCAGATATAATCCCTTGAATCTATTTGTCCCTTCTACTGTAATTAAAGGGATTTGATTTAGGTCATACCTGAATAACTTTTATTCAGAAGTTTCATTCATAACCTTTATTCAGAAGGTTACTACCTAATAATCCCATGGAAATAGTAGCCATGTTTCCTCTTTGTAATTTGAATACTGTATACCAGAAAGGGTTTTTTATAAATGGGATAAAGGCTCTCCAGATTTCTCAGTGATTTTAGGAAAAAGTATGGCAGACTTTAGAAAAAAGAAGGATTAAGTGATATTAAAAAGTGACACATTTCTCATTTTTATATACATAATGATTTTACAGTATACCCCTTAATTTAAAGTAGAAGCCTTCCATTCCTTTTTTTCTTTTTGGCTGTGCTGTGCCTGACCAGGAACTAAACTCACACCCTTAGAGTCCTAACCACTGGACTACCAGGGAAATCCAAGTACCCCCATTAGTCTCCCATTTCTCACTAAGTTCTTTTGATCCCCCCCCCCCCCACCAAATCCAAAGCAAGAAGCCTGGAAAATACACTCTAACAGCAGCAATAACACCAATATAAGTCCATAAATTATCAGACAAGCCACATTTCATTATTAGACTTAATGCCATGTTGAGCTCCATCCAATGGCTAATGTTTTCCATTCTTCTAAATTCCTGTTGCCAAGAGTGGGTTCAGTTTCTGTATACTGCTAGTTACTCTGACAGAGAAGGCAATGGCACCCCACTCCAGTACTCTTGCCTGGAAAATCCCATGGATGGAGGCACCTGCTGGGCTGCAGTTGATGGGGTCGCTAAGAATTGGCACAACTGAGCAGCTCCACTTTCACTTTTCACTTTCATACATTGGAGAAGGAAATGGCAACCCACTCCAGTGTTCTTGCCTGAAGAATCCCAGGGACGGGGGAGCGTGGTGGGCTGCCATCTCTGGGGTTGCACAGAGTCAGACAGACTGAAGCGACTTAGCAGCAACAGCAGCAGTTACTCTGAATATGAAATGTACCTAGACTTGGTTTTACAGGAAAGTGCAATCAGTTATTGATCTGCACCCCAGCTCCCGAGGTATATTTTCTTTTTTTCTCCTTCCCCAACTATTTCAATTACCATTTTAAAAACAAACACCTCTTCTAAAAACTATTTGTTTTTTCTTCTGAAAAGTTATATAATATACATTTCATATCTTCATTTTATAACAGGATAAATTGTTTTAATTGCCAAAATGTAATCAAGGGAGTCACATACTTTAAAAAAGCATTATAATTTTCCTGTAAAATTGATCCACACTTGTGGCTATTTTTTACAACAAAACTTTAAACAGAAGCGTCCATTTAGCTGCACTTGAACTGGTGACATTTTTAGGATGTCATTACCTACAGAATGAGTGAACCAGTCTCTCAACATGAATGAGCAGTAAGTGACCTTTGAAAATGCTTTTTCAGAGTAAGATTTTTTTTCCTTTCTCTATTTTTTAAATAAAATAAACCTGGAT
>SJYT01008888.1:81461-111993 GCA_006410635.1 Cephalophus harveyi
GTTAATTGCAAAGACAGTTGGAAATAAAGTAGTTCATTTGCCCTTGGAGACCACCCTCTACCATTCTTCACTCTGTTATCTTAAAAGTCTGATCTATATAAATGATATTTATAATCTTTGACTTCCAATGGGTTTGACCAATGGGGAGCACCAGCATGCCTTCACGAGATAAAAGAGAGCTATAAAGTTGGAGTATTTAGGAAGTATTTAGTCTCAGCTTTTTCCTTATGATGTCAATGTGGGCTAGAATGTGTCCCCAGGCAAAAGCCTCAATGTCTGGCAAAGTTTCTTCTTTACAAAGTGCTCTCTATGTCTGGATACTGCTAACTGATCTCTTTCAGGTCCAGAGGTGGGAACTGGTAGAAGCACCATGGGAGCACCCCAGGGTTCTGCCATTTCCCTTCTCATTACATTCAGTTCAGTTCAGTTCAGTCGCTCAGTCGTGTCCGACTCTTTGCGACCCCGTGAATCGCAGCACGCCAGGCCTCCCTGTCCATCACCAACTCCCGGAGTTCACTCAGACTCACATCCATCAAGTCAGTGATGCCATCCAGCCATCTCATCCTCTGTCGCCCCCTTCTCCTCCTGCCCCCAATCCCTCCCAGCATCAGAGCCTTTTTCAATGAGTCAACTCTTCACATGAGGTGGCCAAAGTACTGGAGTTTCAACTTTAGCATCATTCCTTCCAAAGAAATCCCAGGGCTGATCTCCTTCAGAATGGACTGGTTGGCTCTCCTGATTAAACCCTGCCTAATATATGAATTTGAGTCTGCCAGTTCTTCCCTATCAATACTCAGAAATGAATGTTTTTGAGAAAAAAATAATTAGATCTAGCTATGAACAATTCTGTTATCTTTGATTATGTAGTATATAATAGTTAGAATGGTAATGAAGGCTTTTTTCTTTAGTTCATAGCCAAACATGCTTTCCTTCACTGTAAAAGAAACAACAATGCCCTATATTTTAAAGAAATATAAATATTAAATTTTACAATTTCTGGATGGTAGGGGCATGATTCTTCACCTCAACTTCTCCATGCTTTTTTAAAAACTGAGATTATAGTTAACATACCATAAAGTATATTCTTTTAAAGTATAGAGTGCACTGATTTTTTATATATTTACAAGTTTGGGCAATATCACCACTATATAGTTCCAGATGTTTTTTATCACTCCCAAAAGAAAACCCACACTTCTTAGCCTTCTGTCTCCAGTAGTCCAATCTTACTTATCCCTAAGCAACCATCAATCAACTTTCCCTGTCTATAGATATGCTTATTCTAGAAACTTCATATAAATGGAATCTTAACAATATGCCACCTTTTGTTTATGGCTTCTTTCATTTAGCAAAATGTTTTCAAGGTTCATCTGTGTTGTAGCATGCGTCAATCTTCATTCCTTTTTGATGTCAAGCAAAATTTCATTACATGGATATACCATGTTATATTTTATTATCAGCTAGTAAAGCAATGCTTAAAATTCTCCAGGTAGGCTTCAGCAATCTGTGAACTGTGAGCTTCCAGATGTTCAAGCTGGCTTTAGAAAAGGCAGAGGAACCAGAGATCAAATGGCNAAAAGATCCTGATGCTGGAAGGGATTGGGGGCAGGAGGAGAAGGGGATGACAGAGGATGAGATGGCTGGATGGCATCACCGACTCGATGGACATGAGTTTGAGTGAACTCCAGAAGTTGGTGATGGATAGGGAGGCCTGGAGTGCTGTGATTCATGGGGTCGCAAAGAGTCAGACATGACTGAGTGACTGAACTGAACTGAACTGAAGGAGGAATGGTTTAGTTGTCAAGTCATATCTGATTCTTGTGACCCCATGGACTATAGCCCACCAGGCTCCTCTTTCCATGAGATTTCCCAGGCAAGAATCCTCGAGTGGGTTGGCATTTCCTTCTCCAGGGATCGAATCTGCTTCTCCTGTATCTCCTGCACTGCAGGTGAGTTATAGGGACTCATTAAGGAGGATAAAACCCCTGTTAAAATAATTAAAAGTTAACTTCTCATTATCCAGGCACACAGGGGATCCAGTCCAGTTTATTCTAATTTGGAAAAAAATGAAGTAATGTGGCATTCTTGTTAATGACTAGGCTGGAGTAAAATTCTTGTGAACTGCTTTCTGAGATTAAGGGTCCCGTGTTAAAATCAAACACACTATATACAAGAAGAGAGGGGATAGCATATACTTAATATTTCCCTTGATTCAGAGTCTTCCTTATAAGTTTGCTTTATGACCACAATGAGTGCTTCTGGCATTTTAGAAGTCCCTTGGTGTGGACATTGGAAAAGATTCTCTTGGTTTGCAAAGATCATCTGGTAAATGTGGAATAAGATTCTTCCTCGCTCTCATGTTTATGAGAGCTTGTTCATGACCGGCATGAAATGATATCAAGGTAATCACATACTTTGAAGGTAACATTTTGTCAAATGTTTTACGCAATTCAAAAGAGCAATTAATATAAAATGTCTCTTTATCTCCTTAAAGATTTCATAAGAATATTTGTAATTCTATCTTATTTACAGAAATGATTTCCTATGACCAGATGTTTATTAGCCTGATCCATAGAGAGGAAAATATAATTGCTTTTTCTTAGAAAACTGTGGTTCTTGTTCATCTTGTTTATTTTCTACCTGGCTATATTTTATTCCACAGTGCAGCAGTCCCCACAGATTTTATTTTCTCTTTATTTTGGCTTTATAGTTTTCTAGTAAGAAGTCATCACAATGTGGCAAGAGAAAAAGCAATGGGTATTGATATAGAATTTTCCTCCATTTTGCAGCCACCATATCAGCAGAAGCCCATGTTTTTAATAAGTGTGTTAGTAACTAATTCTTCAGTTCAGTTCAGTTCAGTCACTCAGTCGTGTCCGACTCTTTGCAACCCCATGAATCGCAGCACACCAGGCCTCCTTGTCCATCACGAACTCCCAGAGTTCACTCAGACTCACATCCATCGAGTCAGTGATGCCATCCAGCCATCTCATCCTCTGTCATCCCCTTCTCCTCCTGCCCCCAATCCATCCCAGCATCGGAGTCTTTTCCAATGAGTCAACTTTTCGCATGAGGTGGCCAAAGTACTGGAGTTTCAGCTTTAGCATCATTCCTTCCAAAGAAGGCAGTGGCACCCCACTCCAGTACTCTTGCCTGGAAAATCCCATGGGCAGAGGAGCCTAGAAGGCTGCAGTCCATGGTGTCGCTGAGAGATGGACACGACTGAGCGACTTCACTTTCACTTTTCACTTTCATGCATTGGAGAAGGAAATGGCAACCCACTCCAATGTTCTTGCCTGGAGAATCCCAGGGACAGGGGAGCCTGGTGGGCTGCCGTCTCTGGGGTCGCACATAGTCGGACACGACTGAAGTGACTTATCAGCTTCCAAAGAAATCCCAGGGCTGATCTCCTTCAGAACTAATTCTTACAACACCACAATTGATATGATGTTTAGAAGCAGGATAAGTTTCAAATATAATGGAAGTAATCCTTCATTTTCTTCTCAGAAGATAAAAAACAAGGCATACAGAAGTCAAAGAATTTGTTCAGTCATGAAAAATGATAGTGGGAAAGTTGGAATGGATTTTTAAACTATTAGTCCAGTGTTTTCTGCATATGCTAGAAAGTCTGTAAAATTATGTCACACTATCAGAAATTTTCAAATACTTATTTCAATGTTGTTTTTATCTCTGTAATGACATTAAATAATTTTTATGACAATATGAGGTTTTATTTTCAATTTCTACATTACTTTTAATGCTTATGGTAAAGAGGGCTTCCTTGATAGCTCAGATTCCTCAGAATTTGCCTGCAATGCAGGAGACCAGGGTTCAATCCCTGGGTTGGGAAGATGCCCTGCAAAAGAGAATGGCAACCCACTCCAGTATTCTTGCTGGAGACTCCCATGGAGAGAGGAGTCTGGTGGGCTACAGTCCATGGGGTCACAAAGAGTTGGACACAACTGAGAGAATAATACTTTCACTTACACTGATAAAGAAGCAGATAAATAAAAATTTAAAATAACAATAAATAATTTATACAACCATAAAGCTATGTCAATATACTACCTTTCATATGTTAGTGATAACTTTCCTTTCTTTGGAGCCATCATATTTGCTTCTCAACTTAATTATTTCCATGTATATGACCAAATGAAGAGGTTCATACTAAAAAAGATACTGAAGTGATGAATCCTGGCATTTTCTAGACTTTCCATGTTAAGTCATGTGTGACTCTTTGTGACACACCATGGACTGTAGGCTGCCAGGCTCCTCTGTCCATGGGGATTCTTCAGGCAAGAATACTGGAATGAGTTGCCATGCCCTACAAAGGCAAAGGTGAAAAGGAAAGATATACCCATCTGAATGCAAATTTCCAAAGAATAGAAAGGAGACATAAGAAAGCATTCCTTGGTCATCACTGTAAAGAAATAGACCCCCCCCAAAAAAAAGAATAGGATAGACTAGAGATCTCTGCAAGAAAATTAGACGTATCAAGGGAAGATTTCATGCAAATTGGCCAAAATAAAAGACAGAAACAGTATGGACCTAACAGAAGCAGAAGATATTAAGAAGAGGTGGCAAGAATACACAGAAGAACAATACAAAAAAGATCTTCATGACCCAGATAACCATGATGGTGTGATAAGTCATTTAGAGTCAGGCATCCCGGAATGAGAAGTCAAGTGGGCCTTAGGAAGCATTACCACAGACAAAGCTAGTGGAGGTGATGGAATTCCAGTTGAGCTATTTCAAATCCTAATAGATGATGCTGTGAAAGTGCTGCACTTCATATGTCAGCAGATTTGGAAAACTCAGCAGTGGTCACAGGACAGGAAAAATTCAGTTTTTATTCCAATCCCAAAGAAGGGCAATGCCAAAGAATGTTCAAACTACTGCACAATTGCAGTCATCTCACATACTAACAAAGTAATGCTCAGAGCAAGGCTTCAACAGTATGTGAAATGAGAACTTGCAGATGTTGAAGCTGGATTTAGAAAAGGCAGAGGAACCAGGGATCAAATTGCCAACATCTGTTGGATCAGAGAAAAAGCAAGAGCATTTCAGAAGAACATCTATTTCTGCTTTATTGACTACACCAAAACCTTTGACTGTTTCAATCACAACAAACAGTGGAAAATTCTTCAAGAGATGGGAATACCAGATCACCTGACCTGCTTCCTGAGAAATCTGTAGGCAGGTCAAGAAACAACAGTTAGAAGTGAACATGGAACAATGGACTGGCTCCATATTGGGAAAGGAATACATCGAGGCTGTATATTGTCACCCTGTTTATTTAAATTATATGCAGAGTACACCATGTGAAATGCCAGCCTGGATGAAGCACAAGCTGGAATCAAGATTCCTGGGAGAAATATCATAATCTCAGATATGCAGATGACACCACCCTTATGGCAGAAAGAAAGAAAGAACTAAAGAACCTCTTGATAAAAGTGAAAGAAGAGAATGAAAATATTGGCTTAAAACTTAACATTCAGAAAACTAAGATCATGTCATCTGGTCCCATCACTTCAGGGCAAATGGATGGGGAAACAGTGGAAACAGTGACAGACTTGATTATCCTGGGCTCCAAAATCACTGCAGATGGTGACTGCAGCCATGGAATTAAAAGACGCTTGCTCCTTGAAAGAAAAGCTGTGCCAATCTAGACAGCATATTAAAATGCAGAGACATTAGTTTGCCAACAAAAGTCCATCTAGTCAAAGCTATGGTTTTTGTAGTATTCAGGTATGGATATGATGGTTGAACCATAAAGAAAGCTGAGCACCAAAGAATTTATGCTTTTAACTGTAGTGTTGGAGAAGACTCTTGAGAGTCCCTTTGTCAGGAAGGAGGTCAAACCAGTCCATCCTAAAGGAAATCAGTCCTGAATAGTCATTGGAAGAATTGATGCTAAAGCTGAAACTCCAATACTTTGGCCGCCTGATAATGAAGAACTGATTCATTGCAAAGGACCCTGATTCTGGGAAAGATTGAAGGCAGGAGAGGGGGACCACAGAAGATGAGATGGTGGAATATCATCACCAACTCGATGGACAGGGGTCTCAGCACACTCCAGGAGTTGATGATGGACAGGTAAGCCTGGTGTGGTTGTCAATGTGGTGGCAAAGAGTCAGATATAACTGAATGACTGATCTGAACTGAAGTCTAGGGGATCTTCCCAACCCGGGGATTGAACACAGTTCTCCAAATTGCAGGCACATTCTTAACTCTTTGAGCCACCAGGGAAGCCCTTTCGTGCTAAGCTTAGGTACATAAACGATAATGTGCTCCTTACCCTCCCTATGTCTCCAAAATCTTTTATTTTGAAACATTTAAAATGTTCAACTCCTCATACAGAGTCCCATGAACTTAGCATTTCCAGCTGATTATAGGCACTACAAATATAAGTGTTTTCCTCAGAAATTATAGCCAGTTCTCCTTTCCTCATGTTTACACAAAGATCAGTAATTATTAACTCATGCATATAATAATTACTAATATTCTTGCTGAGAGAAGTAGAATTTATCATAGATATCCCAAGCATAAGTTCACTTAATTCTTTCAACAATTACATAAGAAAGGCATTGTTATTATTTCTGTTTTATAGCTGAGACAAAATTAATTAAGTGATCAGCCACAAACAGCAAAGTCAGGATGTAAACCTCACACTTGGAACTTAAAATTGTCTACAAAGAACCCTTTGCTCTGCCCTATCCTTCCAAATGCTAATAAAACACATCTTGCTCATTTCTTACTCCATGTTTTTTTCACATTGCTTCTAGTTCAAAAATATTTTTTCTTCAAAGAAGCAGAATCTTCAATTAAGCACAGTCTAATCTCACTTCTTGTCATGGTATACATGCTCAATATTAATGCTCCAGTTTAATTTCATCAATTTTCACTGTTGATGTGCTTCTTATAGATTTTCTTATGTCAGTTATGTATATTTCTTTAGAGATATTCAGAACTTTTCCATTTTTATTATGGAAAAATGGACCCCAGATATTTGGTTACTATGATGATTGCAAGCAAGCTTATGTGGAGATATTTAAGGTCCACTTTTATTATTGTTCGTGGCATTCATCCTATAATTTCTATGAAAAATGAATTGATGAGATACAGCATTTTTAACATTCTAGTAAAAGACAACACTGAAAAAAGATATATATCTCTGTTTTTAAAAATTAAGTATTTTTTAAGCTTTAATAGCATATTGGCTAATATTTTAAATTAAAACATGCATTTAACTTAAAGTTCATCAATAAATTCAGATTACAAAAGAAATTCCCACAAAACTTTATGATTTGAAAATGTCTTAAGTTTATGTCACTCCCTCATGATTTTTTTTTTTTTACAAGAATGACCAGATGATGTTCTCTGAAATCTATAATGTATTCCTTTGGTGCTTTTCATTAATAGAGTGTCTTATGGAAACACAGCTTGGATAAGAGCCTAACATCTCAATAACATCCACTGAAAAAGCAGCTATTTCAGAATTCCAGGCTTTTATCTGCATAAATGTATGTTATTTGAAATAATTTATCTGCTAAATAATTGAATTGAGGTTTCCTTGACATTGCAGATTGACTCTCCACACATGCATCCGAATAGCATTCATTTTTCTTGAAATCTATTAGAAACTTCTTATCTCAAAGGTTGGCCATCTTTATTTAAATGTACAAATATAGAGCTGTGTTTTTTTTTTTAACAGTGCATTAGCACCCCAATATCTACTGAGTATTTATTTTTTTCAAGTTTTAGTACAGAAAGACGAGATAAAATGATACAAGAAAGCAAAAAGAGTCAGAATTCAAATAGAATCAGGTAAAAAATGATCAGGTTTACAGACTCAGACTAAAACTGATTTTATCACTTGCTAAGTAAATTAGACAATATTTTAATAAGAGCACTTACATATGAGAAACAAATTATAATTTGTGACATAATATTTAGTGTAATCACTATGTTGCTTTCTAACATCTAATTGTCCCAAACATACTACCACTACCACTGTGTCAGGTATATACCACTGAAAATTACCTGAGCTTCTTTTTGTATAGAACTGGAAAGAAGGTAAGGGATGAAAAAACAGTAAGAAAGAATAGAGGATGAGAAAGGGGTGGAATGGAAGTACAGGATGGAAAAGAGGGATGAAAATAGAAGCATAAAAAGAAGCAGAGGTGGAGACTAGTAAAATGATAGGCATATGGGGCACAGTATGATATGATTTCCTGATACTCATAATGATTAAAGTAAGAAATTAGAATTACTGGAAGTACGTGTCTAATATGACTTGTTGAAAACATGCTTGTTGGCTCAGCTATTTTAGTGCATTTAACTTTAGTTGAATTGTGTTTTCTTTACACTTTTCTTTATAATGCTAAATATAATAACCATATTTTACAGATACTCATTTTTCTTAAAATGACCAAATAGTTAAGGACTGAATGTTATATAATACATTTTATAGTCCACGAAAATCCTCAAACCTATTATCTGTTCACTGACAAAGAAAATAGAATAGACAAAAATACTCCAGAAACTAGTCTGCTCTTAGCAGTGCTTTAACTAGTTTACACCATAATTACCAAAGTTGTCATTAACTCTGAACAGAGGGACACTTTTCTTTTATTGCTGCTATATTTTTATATGCCAGAATAAACTGCTGGGTTCTCAAAAGTTTAACTAGTGACTTTAAGTTGTGATTCTGTTGGCTTCAGTCACTCTATTTAGATTTTTCTAAACTTTAAGTGTTTATAACATTTTAAGCATACATTAATTTCATGCTTGATTCACTAATGCTTACCACATAGGAATTGTCTAATATAAATTAGGTAGCTTTCAACATATAATATTCTGATAGTACTGATGGTCCTACACATCTGAGCTTTGTTTGTATTTCAATTAATTAAATCTTTAAGTATTTAATTGCTTTTTTAAATAAGTGCTTTCAAATAAATACCTTTATGCTGTAAGTTAAGCATGATCAAGCCACACAGAGCTTCTCAAACTTTAGCACAAATCAGAGTCACCAGGTGGGATTGTTAAAACATGAATTTCTAGACCCCTCCCTCAGAAACTGTGAATCAGCAAGTCTGGGTGGGCCTGGGAATGTGCATCTCTAAGAGGCTCACAGGGGATACCAAATCTACCAGCCTGCTGATCACACTAGAACAGATTTCAGAGTATGATTCAATCTATTTAGAGAAGTGTCTCCAGTTGTTGATATCTAGTTTGCTCTTCAGCTTGGGAGCAAAGAATAAGATACTATCTTAAAATAGGCCAAGACAGTTTCTCCTCTTGTCTTCAGTGTTCTCTAATATGTAAGTGTATATTACCAGCATTAAGAGCAGAGGTTTGAGGAATGTTTAACTTGTCAGCTTCACTAGGTGGGAAAAGAACATGAAATTTAGAAACAGACAAGATTTCAAATCTCAGCTTTAACATTTATTAGCTGTTTGCCCTTGGGCAAATTACTAAAACATTCTGAATCTCATTTTTAACATTTGTACAGAAAGAATAATAAGACCTATATTAAACCATTATTGTAAGCAGTTAACAAATTAACCTACATAAAGACATTATGAAATCTGTAAAGCACTTAACCCATGTCCTTTGAGATCTTGCTCCATTCATGATGCTTTCCATTCCGACCCCCTTCCTCCACACTCCAACTCTCTTTCTTCATCGCTTCTCTTTCCAGGCCAAAAAATATACTTTCTCTGCCTCTGTCTCTAAGCCAAAAGGCAACATTTCTCCTCCATTATAAAAATGCTCTTTTCTGACCCCATTTGGCTGCTGACTTCTCCCCTCAGTTTCTCTCACAACCAACCTCTGAATAAATTACCTTCACTCCTTGCTTCCAGTTCCATATTGCTTAGTCCTTCATCTAACCATTAGAGCTGAAATCGTATCTCCAGCACTAAAATAAAGTTGCTTTCTTAACAGTCACATGACTTTATAAGTGTCAAATCAATCCCTATCATGAGTGATGTCTCCCAAGCATGTAGTCTCTAACCCTCAGTTGCTGGCATGGCTCATGGCTTACTTGCCCTGGAAACTATCTGATACATAAGCTTTAGCAAAACTGCTCTCTCTTGGTTCTCCTTTGCCTCATTGGTTGCTGGTACTTCCACTGTTTGTCCTTATTTTCTCTCAGTCTTCACCTGTCATTGGGGGATTTCCTTCTTATGCATGCCTTCAATTCCCATCCCTGTACCCTGGCAACTCACTAAACCCACATCCCCCAATGCAGACTTCTTTCCTAAGTTGCAGACTGACCCAGATTTTAACTGAGTATCACTACCATGATGGCTAAAGAATTACACAACACTAAACATTTAAGACATTCCCAGAATGTGAGTCTATATTTCTTGTGTACGCTGTGGGATTAGATGGCAATTCTGTGCACCATGGCTCAAAGGACATCTGGGAGAGTTCCCTCTGCCTGAAACATTTCTTTCTTCATTTGGAAAACTTCTATTTATCTTTCAGATTAAAGCAAGGAATTAGTTTTGCCAGAGTCATCTGACCACCCAGGTAGCTCTAGCTATGTATTTCTTTAGAACCCTGTACCTCACCTATATCAGGGTCCCTCCCATCTCTTCCATTATACTCTAAGTCTCATAGAGGAAGAGATTGACTTGTCTCTCTAACTATTGAACCACTGGCACAGAGCTGAGCACATGGCACATAATAGGTGCTTAAAAATAGCTCTAATTCCTTTTTCTAATACCACTCAGACATTCAATCAATAATCCCTGTGCCGCAGCTCCTCTGTGTGATATGTGAACTTAGTGAGAATAGACACAGTTCTCTTTCTCAGTGTCACTGTGTCAGAGAAACACAATTTTCCAGACAAACAAGTAATAAACAGTCACAAAAGTTAAAACATTATGAAGGAGAAAGAATGTGGAGAAGGAGAATAACAGATGGGGGTCTGCATAAATAGAGAGGTAGACAGAGTTGGGAGTTCTTTATTAAACAGGAATGAGTAGGCTCTGACCATGCAAGGAGGAAACATCATGAGCAAAGAACTAGTTGCAGGAAAGATCTTGTTTGGTTTTATTTTGGGGAGACTGTCTCTTCCCCAACCTGAGAGGAGAGGTGTGTGGGACTGTAGGAAGTGAAGTGAACTACTGTCTGAGATGAGGCTGAAGAATTAAGACAAATCCATTTTTTGCAAAAATGTTGTCCAACAAGAATGATTTCTTTCTGTAGAATGTGTTCAATGAGTTTAAATGTTCTAGTTATTGGTCACAACAGATTTTCATGGTGTGTATTCAGTCACTGTAATTCCCTATGGTAAATAAATTTTAGCTGTTCTCAGTAATGCCTACATAGTTTCTAAAAATGATTTTTATATGCTTTGTTAGTAGTCAGTTCTCCAAAGAAGACATACAGGTGGCCAATAAATACATGAAAAGATGCTAAACCTGATTCATTATTAGAGAAATGCAAGCCAAAACTACAATTAGGTATTACCTCACACTGGTTAGAATGGCCATTATAAAAAAAAAATCTACAAACAATAAATGTGGAGGATGTGGAGAAAAGGGAAGCCTCTTGCACTGTTGGTGAGAATATAAATTGATACAGCCACTATGGAGAACAGTATGGCTATTCCTTAAAAAACTAGGAATAAAACTATCATATGACCCAGCAACACCACTACTGGGCATACACCCTGAGAAAGCCATAATTCAAAAAGACATATGTACTCCGATGTTCACTGCAGCACTATTTACAATAGCTAGGACATGAAAGCGACCTAGATGTCCATTGACAGATGACTGGATAAAGAAGCTGTGGCACATATATACAATGGAATATTACTCAGCCATAACAGGGAATGAATCTGAGTCAGTGTAGTGACATGGATGAACCTATAGCCTGTTATAAGAGTGAAATAAGTCAGAAAGAGAAAATCAAAAACATTAATGCACATATATGGAATCTAGAAAAATGGTACTGATGATACAATCTGCAGGTAGGAATAGAGACACAGAGATGGATAATGGACTTATGGACACAGTGGGGGAAGAGTAGAGTGGGAAAAATTGAGACAGTAGCACTGACATATATACACTACCATGTATAAAACAGAAAGTGGGAAGCTGCTGTATAACACAGGGAGCTCAGCTCAGTGCTCTGTGACAACCTAGAGAGGAGAGATTTGGAGGTGGGGTGGGACAGAGCTTAAGGCCGGGGGGATATATGTATACTTATAGCTTATTCATGATGTTGTATAGCAGAAACCAACACAACATAATAAAAAAAATTATCCTCCAATTAAAAAAAGATAAATAGGACAAGACAGCTCTATTAAATGACATAGAAATACAAAATTATAGAAATCAATGTAACAATTGTTTATGGCAATAAATATAACAAGTTAAATTCCCACAAAAATACATTATCTTTTAACACAACAAAACTTTGGAGATAAACCCATGTTTTTCTTTATACAATATATCAGGATAGCTCTGTGTACATGATTTGCATATAAAACTTCTAGGATATGTTTGATAAATTAGACATGTCATCATTTTAATGAAAAAAACACTACACACTTAAGAGTATCAGTAAGAAACTGAAGTATAGAAATCTTATTTCCTAAAAGTAATTTATTGTAGAATAAAAATTTCATTAAACAATATTAAGTGTCAAACTATCAATTTCAGTTTATATAGCAGAAACTTGAAATAACACCAGCCCCAATCTTAGTATCATGTATTTACTTAAATGCAAAATTTATAATATGGGTTCATCCTACACATAGGTATCAACTTCAGGTTTAAAACTACATTTCTAAATTCTGAGTCTAAAAAAAGCTTTCAAGTATGTAATGATTGTTGCCCATTTAAGGCATCTAAATTTATGACATGATTGCTTGTTTAAAATATGAATTTTCAACCTTAGTACCTTTTGGATTCAATAGCTCTTTCCTGTAGGAGACTGCTCTAATCATTTTAGGATAGTGCGCTGCCTCCCTGGTCTCTACCCACTAGAAGCCATCTATGACTCTAAGTTCTCCAAGTAGTGACAAACAAAAGTCTAGTGAAGAAGACTAGTTGATATGTTTCAGCAATCTGAGGCTGTACGTCTAGAATATAGTATTCCATCCTTTCCAACACAAATGTTCCTATTTTACGTCATTAATATCCAGAATGATCCTAACTGAGATCTTATCAATGCATCTGAATGCTAGAGTTCACTGATACTTTTTGAAAATGATATGGGTTTTGTTGAAATGATTGACTATCTTGATAACAAGCATAAAAGGAACAATTGTTAAATTATGTTTTTTCTCTACTTACGTCTATAGTTCATAATAACTGTATAAAATATAGAAAACTAAGTAAACAATATAGGAAAATGTAAAGCTACTATGGTCTGGATATTTTTTGTATAAAATTGGGAAAATACTGTTACATAATTTGCTTTTTATTGAGTGTGGTTTCTATTATACAAAATATTATACTGTATGCATTTGTCTATGTCACTATATCTTTTGAAAACATGAATTTTTATGTACTATACTTAAGAAAAGATTATCTTGAATCTACCCTTCTCATTCATGCTTTTGTAATCTATTTCTGATTAAAATATATAAGCATAAAAATAGTCTAATATGGTTTTCAGGCAGTTTTCTTCCCTTACACTAAGACTTTTCTTTATTTTCTTTTTGGTCTAATACTGACCACAACCACATAAAAATAAAATAACAGTAAATACATGAAGTGATAGGACCAAAAGGAAATCCATACATGGACATACATAAAACACACAATGCTCTAATTTCAAACAGTTTTCTGAATTTACAGGCAAACAGATTGGAAATAAGTTTTCAGATGCCTATCCACAAATCTTAAAGGGTGACTAAAGAAGATATTGATTCTCAAATGAAATGATGAGCTAATTATAATCTTTATGGAGAAGGCAATGGCACCCCACTCCAGTACTCTTGCCTGGAAAATCCCATGGACGAAGGAGTCTGGTAGGCTGCAGTCCATGGGGTCGATAAGAGTCGGGCACAACTGAGCAACTTCACTTTCACTTTTCACTTTCATGCATTGGAGAAGGAAATGGCAACCCACTCCAGTGTTCTTGCCTGGAGAATCCCAGGGACGAGGGAGCCTGGTGGGCTGCCGTCCATGGGGTTGCACAGAGTCGGACACGACTAAAGCGACTTAGCAGCTTAGCAGCAATGATTATACAAATGTGAAAGATACTTTGGTTTTCTACTTAAAATTAGTATACAGGAATAATGTGCATATTCAACCATAGATATATATTCGAGAGACTAAGAAACAAATATCCATAGAAATCTTTGTATGAAATGTTCGTAAGTAGTACTCTTAACAGCCAAAAAGATGGAATCAACCCAAATAACTATCAACTGACAAATGTATATTCAAAATGAGTTATGTCAACACAATGAAATATAATTCAACTATAAAAGACAATGAAGTACTGATATGTTCTGTAACAAGGATGAATCCTGAAAACGCTAAGTGAAAGAAGAGGTCACAAAAAGCCACATGCTGTATGATATCATTTATCTGAAATGTCTAGAGTCTATTAGTGTTAGTCCCTCAGTTGTGTCCAACTCTTTGTGAACCCATGGATTGTAGCCTACCAGGCTCCTCTGTACATGGGTTTTCCCAAGCAAGACTACTGGAGTGGGTTGCCATTACCTTCTCCAGGGGATCTTACTGACCCAGGGATCGAACCCACATCTCCTGCGATTTCTGCATTGCAGGCGGATTCTTTATTGCTAAGCCACCAGGGAAGCCTAGAATAGGCAAATCCATAGATAAAAAGAAAGAAGGCTAGTAGTTTACAGGAGAGAGTAGTAGATGGGATGAAGAATGACTTCTAATTAGTTCAGAATTTATTTGAGGGTGATGATAATGTTCTGGAATTAGAAACTGGTGACTGTTGTACAACATTGTAAATATAGTAAAATCCAAATAATTGTACACTTTAAAGGAGGGGATTTCATGGTATGTGAATTACATTTCAATAAAAATCAATATGAAAAATAACAATCCATCTATAATCCACTTCACAGTAGACTACATATATGTGGTATCTATGATGAACAAAGCAGGAAAATAGATTCCATCTTTAGGAAAGAACACTCCAGTTGATAAAAGAAATTGGAAACCTATCCCTTGGCTAAGAAAAAAAAGTTTAGAAAACTCTGCATTGTACTTTCCACTGCTTTAGAGAAAGGAGCTTAGTAGACTGTCAGGGTATCTATCAGTAAATATTTTCACTTGCAAGAAGCAACAGTTCTCCTGGAAATGCATGGTTTTAACTATAAAGTCTAGCATAAAGCTATTTCAATAGCATCACCTTCCATTTACTATCAGAAGAGATTACAACCAAGATTGTCCCTAGGAAAATCAAATGACACTGTTCTTCAAACACATCAAGAAAGCAATATTTCAATATCGGAAGTTTATAAATCTAATTAATGAATCATCTAAAATTATTTTGGTTACTCGGGGTCAGGATTTGAACCTTTCTCCCTCTGGCAAGACTTATCTTCATTTTAGAGAAAGAACCAATAGTAGTTCTATCATTTTAATAAATTGTGATGGGGAGAAGGTCAGCTCAACACATAACAAAGCAATAAATACTCCCCTCTTAGCCTAAAGGTTTAGGATGACATGAACTTATTTCAGTTTTTAAATCGGTATAATGGTCGCAAGGAGTCGGACACGACTGAGAGACTGAACTGAACTGAACTGAACTGAATGTACGGTTAAACAATTCCCCAAGGATGTAAATGCCATGAAAGAAGGTAACAGTAAAACTTTTAAAGGATTCAAAATAAAACATATGGCCCATTGATATTAACTTACCCATATGGGAAATCACTGTGGATATCATACTATTACCATGCTAATGTGGAATATGAGCTTCCCTGGTGTCTCAGAAAGTAAAGAATCTACCTGCAATGTAGGAGATTCCGGTTTGATCCTTGGGTAAGGAAGATCCCCAGGAGAAGGGAATGGCTACCCCAGTATTCTTGGCTGGAGAATTCCATGGACGGAAGAGCCTGGTGGGCTACAATCCATGGGTCACAAAGATTTGGACACTACTGAGTGACTAACACTTTCCCTTTTTTTCAATGTGAAAAATCAAGGGATATAAATTGAAAAAGCAAATCTTTATTCAACCTGTTGTGAAGTACAGAGTGTGAATATTTCACTCAGAGCCTTTTCTTGACGTAGTTCTTGGTTTTAATTTCCAGTATTAGTTTGTTGTTCAGTTGCTCAGTTGTGTTTGACTCTTTGTGACCTCATAGACCATAGCATGCCAGGCTTCCCTGTCCTTCACCATCTCTCAGAGCTTGCTCAAACTCATATCCATTGAGTTGGTGATGCCATCCAACCATCTTTTCCTCTGTCATGCCCTTCTCCTCCTGCCTTCAATCTTTCCCAGCATCATGAATCTTTTCTAAGGAGTCGGTTCTTTAGGTAGCCAAAGTGTTGGAGCTTCAGCTTCAACATCAGTCCTTCCGATGAATATTCAGGACTGATTTCCTTTAGAATTGACCAGTTTGATGTCCTTCCTGTCCAATGGACTCTCAAGAGTTTTATTCAGCACCACAGTTCAAAAGCATCAATTCTTCTGCATTCAGCTTTCTTTACCGTCCAGCTCTCACATCCATACATGACTATTGGAAAAACTATAGCTTTGACCAGATGGACCTTTGTCAGCAAAGAAATGTCTCTACTTTTTAATATGATATCTAGTTTTGTAACAGCTTTTCTTCCAGAGAGCAAACATCTTTTCATTTCATGGCTGCAGTCACTGTCTGCAGTGATTTGGGAGTCCAAGAAAATATAGTCTGTCACTCATTCCATTGTTCCACCATCTATTGGCCATGAAGTGATGGGACCAGATGCCGTGATCTTAGTTTTCGAATTTTAAGCCAGCTTTTTCACTCTTCTCTTTCACCTTCATCAAGAGGCTCTTTAGTTCCTCTTTACTTTCTGCCACGAGGGTGGTGTCATCTGCATATCTGAGGGTATTGATATTTCTCCTGGGAATCTTGATCCCAGTTTGTGCTTCATCCAGCCTGGCACTTCGCATGATGTACACTGCATATAAGTTAAATAAGTAGGATGACAATATACAGCCTTGACATTCTCCTTCCCCAATTTGGAACCAGTCATTTTTCCATGTCCATTTCTAACTGTTGTTTCTTGACCTGCATACAGTTTTCTCAGGAAGAAGGTAAGGTGATCAGTATTCACATCTCTTTAAGATTTTTCCAGTTTGTTGTTTTCCACACAGTCAAAGGCTTTAGCATAGTTAATGAAGCAGAAGTAGATGTTTTTCTGGAATTATCTTGCTTTTTCTATGATCCAACGGATGTTGGCAATTTGATCTCATATTATAATGGGTGCTATATCCTCACAGGAAAAGACTCATGTGATAAAACATTTTAGCTGACAGGTAAGAATGAATTAGATCAGACGGGAAGGTGACTTCATTTGGAGGTGAATATAAGGGCAGTATGGAAAATCAGACATAGAAAGAAATATGGAAAAACAAAAAAACTTAACAAAGATACTTCTGTGAGTAAAGTTTCAGGTAAAGTTCTTAGTGTTATGAGCTATATGAAATATCATTAAATCATTAACAACAATTCTTACTTAGCATTCAGCACTGGTTCTCATTAGGTTTTTGAAGTACCAGAAAAGAATAATCTTTAACACAAAATGCCATTTTGACAAGGTACCACTCTGTGTTTACACTTGAAATGCTATGCCTGAGTGAACATGGGAAAGCAATGTCAATCAGACCGTGAAAAGGAAAAAAAAAGTTTGAACAAAAAACAAGTGTGCCATTTACCATGCAATCTGAAAAGATAAAAAAAATTTAAAAAATGGAGACAAGCTGTGAGAAAATACAACTTTTTCAAAATAGATAAAACTTAGTTCTACTTCCACCTCATCTCTTAGGCTTAATATATAGCAAATTTTAATACATTGTTCTAATCTTGTCAGATGTGTAGGCATCCAGCAAGTCTTTTTGAGAAATACAGAATGCAAACATTGCAGTTGTCTTCAGTCACTCACAATTGGCTGCACTGTGTTGGCTCCCAATTTATCAGCTATTAACTGTTAACAGGTAACTTTTATTGTTATGGGAATGCTTTATCTTGTGAAGATAACATTGATATTACCAAAAGAATGCAGTAAAAGGAAGGCACTTGACCAATTACTGGGCTCCAAGATATTCTTTGGCACTGACAGTTTTCCAAAATTCACTCAGCTTATTTAACATAGTACTGAAGGTGAAGTCGTTCAGTCGTGTCCGACTCTTTGTGACACCGTGGACTGTAAACTACTAGGCTTCTCTGTCCATGGGATTCTCCAGGCAAGTATACTGGAGTGGATTGCCATTTCCTTCTCCAGGGGATCTTCCCCACCCAGGGATCAAACCCGGGTCTCCCACATCAAAGGCAGACACTTTAACCTCTGAGCCACCAGGGAAGTCCCTACTGTTTATTAAACTGCCACCTGGAACTAATGATAACTTTGCAAAAATAAATCAGCTATTTAGGCTTAATGTATGATAGAGTCTCTGAACATTTTTTCTTCAGACCCTAAACACTTAAATGATAGGGAATATTTCTACCATGAAAAATGGCTCAGGATATGCCAATAAATTTGGAAAACTCAGCAGTGGCCACAAGATTGGAAAAGGTCAGTTTTCATTCCAATCAAAAAGAAAGGCAATGCCAAAGAATGTTCAAACTACCGCACAATTGCACACATTTCACATGCTAGCAAGGTAATGCTCAAAACCCTTTAAGCTAGGCTTCAACAGTATGAAAACCAAGAACTTCCAGATATACAAGCTGGATTAAGAACAGGCAGAGAAAGGAGAGATCAAATTAACAACATCCATTGGATCACAGAAAAAGCAAGGAAATTCCAGAAAAAAACATCTACTTCTGTTTCATTGACTATGCTAAAGCCTTTGACTGTGTGGATCACAAAAAAATGTGGAAAAATCTTAAAGAGATGGGAATACCAGACCACCTTACCTGTCTACTGAGAAACCTGCATGCAGGACAAGAAGCAACAGTTAGAACCAGAGACTGAACAAACAACTGGTTCCAAATTGGGGGAGGAGTATGTCAAGGCTATATATTGTCACCCTGATTATTTAGTTTATATGCAAAGTATGTCATGCAAAGTGCCAAGCTGGATTGAAGCACAAGCTGGAATCAAGATTCCTAGGAGAAATACCAGTAACCTCAGATATGCAGATGATACTACCCTCATGGCAGAAAGTGAAAAGGAACTAAAGAGCCTCTCAATGAGGGTGGAAGAGGACAGTGAATAAGCTGGCTTAAAATTCAACATTCAGAAAATTAAGATCATGGCATCTGGTCCCATCACTTCATGGCCAATAGATGCGGAAACAATGGAATCAGTGACAGACTTTATTTTGGGGGGGGCTCCAAAATCACTGCAGATGGTGATTGCGGGCATGAAATTAAAAGTCACTGCTCCTTGGAAGAAAAGCTATGACCAATCTAGGCATCAATCTAAAAAGCAGAGACATTACTTTGCCAAAAAAGGTTTGTTTGGTCAATGCTATGGTTTTTCCAGTAGTCATGTATGGATGTGAGATGGAACATAAAGAAGGCTGAGCGCAGAATTGATGCTTTTGAACTGTGGTGCTGGAGAACACTCTTGAGAGTCCCTTGGACAGGAAGGAGATCAAACCAGTCAATTCTAAAGGAAATCAACCCTGAATATTCTTTGGAAGGACTGATGTTGAAGTTGAAGCTTCAATACTTAGGCCACCTGATGCAAAGAGCCACCTCATTGGAAAAGACCCTGATGCTGGGAAAGATTGAAGGCAGGAGAAGAGGAGACAGGATGAGATGTTGGATGGCATCATCAACTAAATGGATGTGAGTTTCAGTAAACTTTGGGACATACTGAAGGACAGGGAAGCCTGGCACACTGTAGTCCATAGGGTCTCAAAGAGTTGGACACGACTGAGAGACTAAACAACAATGGAATGAAGCATAGCTCTTTTCCAGGTACATATATCAACAATGTTATTCATTTATTTTTGGTAAAGGAGAAGAGGACCTTGGGATGCTTGAAAAAATTCTCCAGGTGAGTCTTATACGTTTAAACCCCAAACCCTCAAGAATTTCTCACAGAACCTTTCTTGAAATATGTCTTTGTTATTGATCATTGATATTTTTATACTGAAAGAATACAGAGATTAAAAATTAGTTTTAAAACTTCAAATAATATTTAAACAATGGTAACTATATCTCTACTCAACAGAATAAAAAATGAAATATATATATATATATAATTAGCTACTTACAGACTTTCTTAGTTTACACAGCTTGTCCATTCATTAAGTAGCTATCAGATGCTAGATGCTATTCTAGATGTCTTAGGAGTACAGATATGATTCAAACATGGACGAATTCTCTTCATTAAGACTATAATCAAAGAAGAGAGCTTATAAATGTACATAAATAAGTACTATGTGAGCTAAAATGGAAGTAATAGTGGTATAGTGAAAAATTCATAAGGAGAGGTTAGTTAATAAAGTATTATTTTACAGGCAGACTTTAATTCAAATATTTGTCAAAAATACCTGTTACTATTTTAGCCATTATCAAAATCTACCATTGAATTGACCTCATATTAAGACAAAATAAACCAATAAATCCAGGTAACACCAACTTTTTAGGAATGATCTGAGGCATGAACATTATCTTTTGCCTAGTAGTGTTGGAGGATCTTGTATTCTAGCCCTTTTCTCAATTTTCTTTTGCACATCAGCATTATTTTTTCATAGTTTAACTATAGTTAAACTATAGATTTAAACCATAGTTAAACTATAAATTTATGGTTATTGTTTCCTTACTGTCTTCCCCAAGATTATCTAAGCTCTTTGAAGGCAGAGTACTTTGTCCTGTTCACTGTTTGTTATATTACCAGTATTTGGCCTATGGTAACCATTCAATAAGTCTTACTGAATTAATAAATAATGTGATAACTTACCAGTAAAGTGAGCACAGGTTCTAGGATTTCAAAGCACCAAGCACTATAAAGTTTATTATTATCCATGTAGTTTCATCCATCCCTTTGGCTTTAAGGGTCATCTATAAGATGATAACTGGCAAATGAATGTCTAGAACCCTGACCTCTCCACCTGAGCACTGGCTACTGGACATCTTTGAAAGGCTAGCAGACAAGTTTAATATTTCAAAAACAAAAGTTTTGATTTTCTGTCTGCAGACTAGCTTCTTTGAGTGTTTTCCATTTTGGTTAATACTATTACCAGCCACCTAGTTGTTAAAGCCTTGCACGATCATGGTTCCTCTTTCACCCTCCATATCTGATTCATCACCTGTTCAGATATGTCACATATCCATCTGCGTTTGTCCTCCTACATAGTGTTCCAATCCTAAACTAGCTTCATTTCTTATCTTTCCCTACCTACATCCTTAACTTCCTATAGTCCTTTCTCTATACAGCAACCAAATATACATTTCAAAGACTTAAATTACAACAGTTTCTTTAAAATTTAAAATGTGCTTAAAATAAAAATCCAATCTCTGATATGGACAAAAGTTTTCTTAGTGATCTGTTTCTCCTCAGTTCTTTGGCCTGTCTCTCTTAGAACTCTAAAATCCAGCAATACTGACATTTTTCTATTTGTTCAACCCCAAGCTTAGTGCACTTCATAATGTTTCCTTAGCCATTTCTGTGATTTCAAATCTGTTGTTCCTTACCCTCACTATTTTTCAACACTAACGACTTAGGTAGGATATCTCTTCCTTAAGGTTTTCTACTGCCATAATGTCGTCATCCTTTTATCCCAGCCAAGCAGAGGTGGCAAGAATACACAGAAGAACTGTACAAAAAAGATCTTCACAACCAAGATAATCACGATGGTGTGATCACTCACCTAGAGCCAGACATCCTGGAATGTCAAGTGGGCCTTAGAAAGCATCACTACGAACAAAGCTAGTGGAGGTGATGGCATTCCAGTTGAGCTATTTCAAATCCTGTAAGATGATGCTGTGAAACTGCTGCACTCAATATGCCAGCAAATTTGGAAAACTCAGCAGTGGCCACAGGACTGGAAAAGGTCAGTTTTCATTCCAATCCCAAAGAAAGGCAATGCCAAAGAATGCTCCAACTNGGAGGCCTGGCGTGCTGCGATTCATGGGGTCACAAAGAGTCAGACACGACTGATCGACTGAATTGAACTATGTATTCTTATCACCTTATCATCATCTGGAATTACCTTATATGTCTATTTGTTTACATTCAAATGAAAACTCCATGAAAATAAAGACTCAACTGTCTTACAAGCAACACAATGCTTGACAAATAATAGATGTTCACTAAATATTTGTTGTATCACTTAATGAAGTAATCAGTTAATCATCAATCAAATTTTCAGAAAATATGTCTTATGTGTAATTTTTCTATTTATTTAATTTTTAAGGATCTTCAAATACTATTCTAATTTAGTTTCATTAATATTTATTGTGCACCTCCTACATGCAATATCCCTGGTGACTCAGATGGTAAAGAGTCTACCCACAATGCAGGAGACCCGGCTTTGATCCCTGGGTTGGGAAGATGCCCTGGAAAAGGGAATGGCAACCCATTCCAGTATTCTTGCCTGGAGAATTTCATGGACAGAGGAGTATGGCAGGCTATAGTCCATGGGGTTGCAAAGAGTTGGACATGCCTGAGTGACAAACACTATTGTTGGCTTCCCTGGTGGCTCAGAGGGTAAAGAATCTGCTTGCAATGCAGGAAACCTGGATTTGATCCCATAGTTAGGATAATTCCCTGGAGGAGAAAATTGGAATCCACTCCAGTATTCTTGCCTGGAGAATTCCAGGGACTGGGGAGCCTGGTGGGCTCCCGTCTATGGGGTCGCACAGAGTTGGACACGACTCAAGCGACTTAGCAGCAGCAGCAGGAGCCTGGAAGGCTATAGTCCATGGTGCTGCAAAGAGTCGAACACAACTGAGGGATTAGCACTTTCACACTTTGGCACATGCAAGAGATGAAAAATTCTGAAAACATAAATAAAAATAGGACATGGTTCAGCTTTTTAGAGGCTTGTTAGTAATTGCAAAATTGATAACCGCCACAATACATGGGCTTATAGGATGAAATGTAGTAGAGAAGGTAGAGCAATATCTGAGATGCCAGATAGCAATTAAAAAAAAAAAAAACCAACAAATAGTTTGAAATATACAATCTAAGAATTCACAGATGTACAGGTAAACCCTGGTACAATTCAGGCAAGTGAATACATGTGGAAATAAACACATTGAGACTGCAGAAGCACATAAGTTCAGTTTGGATTTAGGAAGTAGAGCAGGAGCACAGTGGTTGGTCAAGAAATGATTAGGGTGGAATGCAGGTCTAGACCTCAAACATAAGTGCCATTGTGCAAGAGATAAAGAAAAAGTGAAGAGATTTCCTTAAAACATTGTCAAAGCACTAGTTCTATCAATCAAGAAAATAGAAGGAAAGTACTCTAAAGTTGAGCTTTCTGATACTTAAGGTTGATATACTACTTGATGACTCAGAGAATAAATATGGGTGTGGCCTATAGATTTTATTCTTTTTTTTTTTTTTTACTTTCCCAAAGCATGGATGAAATTATCCCAAAGTAAATTCCTTTATATAAGAAAACACAATAATTTGTGCATGAAAATTCAGCACTAAAAACTTGATATTGAATTATATTTGGACCATAAGAAACCTTTACAGATTATCAGATTTTATTCATGACATAGTAGATACTCAACAAATAGTTGCTGGATCACAATCAATAAAAGATCTAATTGCTTCCTATTGTTCTCTAACTATATAAGAAATTGTTATTTTGTTAAGATATCCACTAAAATTTCAGATGAGATGGCAATGCTGCTGCAAGTGCAGGCTGAATATCATAACTAACATTGCTTAACTGTGTTCTATGTGCTGTTTTAGAGATGATAAAATGAGGCTTAGAGAGGACAAATACCTTGCCCAAGATCACACAGGCAATAATGCATGGAGTAAAAAGTCAAATGGAAGGTTCAGTTCAGAATCCTTGCTTTCCAACCTCTACTATAGTGTAATTTTTTTTGTTTCAGAAGAAAAGCATAAGATCCTGGTTAATAGAGCAGAGATACACTTCACTAAAAAGAGACTTTAGATGATGATGGAATTATTAAAATTAAGAAGGAAGACACAGATTTACATCTGGCTTTTCTCCAAGAATTTTGCTAAATCTAACAGTTAACATCTGGCCAAGTCTGTTGTGGTAAGAAAGCAGTCTCTCCTAACCCTTTCAATGATGCACATTCACAGCTATAAATTCATCTTGCAATGTGAACTAGAGGTTCATTCTCATTCTTATTCATAGTTTTGAGCATTTTTCTGGATAATCACATAGTATCATCAGAGCGCCTCCCCTGACCTGACTCTTAATAACTGTGTATTGGAAATTATATACTGAAAACCATGCTCTACTTTGTGTGAACACCTCCCTCTGTCTTGTGTAAAGCAAGTGTGCTGTCCTCTACTATATTCCCAAAATACGACCCAAAGCATTGACCAAATAATATTTCCATCTGTTCATTGGGAAACAATGAAAGTTTCAAGCCAATCAGAAGCAAGTCTAGGAACAAACATCTTGAATAAATTGAACTTCAATTAATTTTTCCTAAGTAAGACTTTTTCAAAGAGAAAATAACAGCCATTTTGCTTTATTTTTAAACACAAAAAGGACATAATATGGCTGGAAATCTTTTTTATTCTCTCTTAGGACACAGACCGGAGAAGGCAATAGCAAGCCACTCCAGTACTCTTGCCTAGAAAATCCCATGGATGGAGGAGCCTGGTAGGCTGCAGTCCATGGGGTCGCTAGAAGTCGGATGCGACTGAGCGACTTCACTTTCACTTTTCGCTTTCACACAATGGAGAAGGAAATGGCAACCCACTCCAGTGTTCTTGCCTGGAGAATCCCAGGGACAGGGGAGCCTGTTGGGCTCCTGTCTATGGGGTCGCACAGAGTCGGACACGACTGAAGCGACTTAGCAGCAGCAGCAGCAGGACACAGACATATTATTGCTTAATATAAAATTTAAAAATGGTATTTTAATGTTTATCACTTTATAATAATGGCTAAGTACATGAACAAAGTAGGTTTATAATCTGCTAGTTTGTCCTGTAGCAGGCAAGAAAATGATTCAGCAAAATCATGAATTATAATGATACAATAGTATGGTTAAATTTTCTTTATTTAGAAATGGTTTACCAATAGGATTTTCTTGCTACATTTACTTTTCTCAACATTAGTCTATTTAAGAAAAAAATCTTAAATAAACATAAGGAACAAGATCTATGCTCAGGGACAAAGGATTTAAGACTACGACAATATTAATGTCACATTGCCTCCCTTCCCGCTCTAGAGTGCTGTGAGAAGTGTTCTTTGGGAACACAGAGAAGGAATAATTCTCTGAGACTATGACATATATAACATAAGTATAGTTATTAAACATAACAGTGAAGTCAACAAGGTGAAGCTACCATTCAGTTTGAAAAAGACAGTATTCCCAGTACAATTGCAATTGCTTATGTATTACTCCATGATTAGTCCCAAGGCTTAATTCTATACTCCTTGCTTTTTTCTACATTGTGTTCAGTTTGTATATGTATATTTCACCTATGTATACATGCACATAAATATTTTAAAATTCTATTCATTTCTGAGTTTTATAAAAATTGTGTCACACAGTAGGAAGTCTTCTGATACTGTTTATTTATTATTTTTCATTAAATACAGTGTCTGAGATTTATTCAGGTTGATATCTGTAGTTAGAGTCCATCTTCTTGTTTGTTTCTAGTCCTTTGCTATTGTAAAAAATGTAACTATAAGTGCTCTTCTACCTGCCTGTTGGTATAGATGTGCAAACTTCTCTGTGACCTGTTATCTGTGCATTTTGTACAAAAGTAAGAAAATATTTTCAAATTGTTCAAACCAATGTATGCTCTCACCAGTAGTGTTTGAATTCTAATTGCTTGGAATCTTTACAAACACTTTATATTGGCATATTTTAAAAAATCTTGCAATATAATTAGGGTAAAATGTTCACATTATTGAAGTCTTACTTTGCATTCCTCTTCTTACCAATGAAACTTAGCATCTTTTCATATACTCATTTCCTAGCCATGTTTTCCTTCAGTTAAAGGCTCATTCATTTATTTTACCTATATTGCAATTAGGTTGTTTGCTTTTGAAAGTCATTTCCTAGGCAGGTTGATAAGAAGTCTAGGGGTCCCCAAGGAGAGAAGGGTCTGGAATTCTCAAGGAGGAAGAAAGGACAAACTTTTTTTCCTTCTCTAAATTCCTTAGGATTATATAACAATAATGTATCCTGCCTGAGGACAGTCTCTGGATTAAACCTTCTGGCTAATTCTGTTATCTTAAAATATAAATTATGGGAGTAGGTCTGGGGAGGTCTTTACAACCTCCAGACATTCTTTGGATTCATTGGAGAGTATATAACTTCATTGCTAACACTAACAAGGGGGCACTCTTTCTGCCCCCTTCTGATGCCTATGTCAGAAGCTTTCTCTATCTCCTTTATACTTTAATAAAACTTTATTACACAAAAGCTCTGAGCAATCAAGCCTCGTCTCTGGCCCCAGATTAAATTCTTCTCCTCCAGGGGCCAAGAATCCCGGCATCGTGATTCAACAACAACCTTTCACTTTTTTTCTAATACTTTTGTAGTTTGTTATTACTTGCAGGTTTTACATTACTATTATTACATTTTATATTATTAGTATTATTTTGCCAGCTACTATATGTGGTGACTATCTTCTCCAGTTTTCTAATATCGCTTTTTATTTCTATGAAAAATAATTCTTAAATTTTATATATTTGGTTTTGTTAATATATTCTTTTATGGTTATGTTTTTTGTATCTTGTTTGTGAAATGTTTCCACACACCAAAATCATAAAAATAATCTTCCATATATTATTCCAAGAATTCATACTGTTTGTCTCTCTTAAGAATTTGAGTCGCCAGGAATTGATGTTCGCATATGGCATAAAGAAGAAAGATTTTATTTTGTTCCCATATGTACAGTCACTTGCCTTAACACTATTTACTAAAGAGTACATTCTTTTCAAACTAATCTGCAAAGCTACTGTCAAATATTACATTTCCCTATATGTGTAATAAATTTGTTCAATTTGTGCTGAGAGTTTGGAGACTCTAAATGGATGGGATTTGCTTATTTAAGTCTTTTAATGCAATTTTGAATGTGTAAAGAACACTTAGCTGTAATTTGGGGAAGGAATAATGGGTAAAGAGTTCAGTAACTCTGCTTAAGAGATTAAAGGCATTTACTGTTAGCAAATGATAACTTGAAAAGATAATGACATTAACTTGGATCCACAGCCAGTCTCAAGGAAATTGAGAGACAGAGCCTAGAGAAAACTACTCTGGAGGCAAGACTGGTGGGCTTTTGGAACAGTGATGTGTAATATTCAATTCAAAGTTGTTTTCTGAGTTTTATGTTTAGTTTTCAGAGCCTTCAGTAAATATCAGACATATACTACTGCCTTGGAATTTGGGTGGTTTCCAGTGAGCAGCAAAGCAATACGTGATAAAATGACAATCATTTTAGATAGGAAGCTGTAGAGCAGACATTAAAAATTCAGAAGGAACAGGATACTATATCAAGAACTGAAAAGGTAATATAAACTTATTCCTTGGAAACAGTGAAGGAAGGAGGGATGGCTGATAGAAAGTTTTTACTTCAATGTAGGTCCAGATGATTTTAATGAACTCTTAAAGAAAAAGCTATGTTGCTTTCCAAACTACAGTTTTATCACTCTTGTAGTTTAGAAGCTCCTTCATAGAAAGTTTAGGGAGGTTTCTGTTCTTTTCTTTTGTTTTGATCTATAAAATTAAGTACACATTTCTTGATCTTCCCTGGTAGCTCAGCAGTAAAGAATCTGCCTGCAATGCAGAAGACATAGAAATGCAGGTTTGATCCTGTGGTCAGAAAGATTCCATGGAAGAGGGCATGGCAACCACTCCAGTATTCTTGCCTAGAGAATCCCACAGACAGAGGAACTTGACGGGTTACAGTCCATAGGGTCACAAAGAGTCAGACACGACTGAAGCGACTTGGCATGCATGCACACATTCCTTAGCACAGCACTCAGAACTGCACTGAAACTGGAACTCTACTTCTCCCCTCTAGTCTCTTTTCTTAAGTAACTCTGAAATATTTGGAGTACCTTAAACAAGCCAAGTACTTTCAAGGCAACTTGTCTCTGACAGTGTTGTTCCCTGTGCATAGCATGCACAGAGGAGAAGCCATGATAAGAATGGACAGTGAAAGTTTATGCTTGTCAGTGCAGAATCTGTGATCACATCTAACTTCCACAGTCCCTCACCGTTTACAGTAGCCACAAGAGGAGGACTCAGTCTGACTCCAGCATATCACAGTCTAGGGTTGAAAAGAAACACATTTCAACATTATGGCATGAGCATTAGAAGGTGAGGTTTTAGGGTCATCCATCGAACCCAGGTCTCCCACATTGCAGGCAGATGCTTTAACCTCTGAGCCACCAGGGAAGCCCATTGGATAATGATTAATAAAAGCATTTCAGGCAAGATAAGCAAATTTACTGATAAGAGAAGACAAACATCTACTCGTGATATGATGATATGTCTGTATCGCTCACTAATTTAGAGTTTCCATCAAGAACAAGATAGAAATATATTCAGCAGCTGGGATGCCTCATTGAAAATTCAACCACAGTATTTTCAGGAGATTAAACTGTTAGATGAGTTTAGTGAAAGAAAAAAAATAAATTTGTTTATAAAATCTAATAATATCATTCTATTTAAAAAACCTTCCCAAATTTGCTCCATGGAAACCATCTATACACTAGAAGAAGTACAACAAAGATTTTAAAATTGTAGTCAAATTTTAGACTTACATATTTAATACAGTTAAACTTTTTAAAAAACAGTGAGTTACTAAAGTCTCAGTTCAGTTCAATTCAGCCGCTCAGTCATGTTCGACTCTTTGCCACCCTATGGACTGCAGCATGCCAGGCTCCCTGTCCATCACCAACTCCCATAGTTTATTCAAACTCATGTTCATTGAGTCAGTGGTGCTATCCAACCATCTCATCCTCTGTCGTCCACTCCTCCTCCCACCTTCAATCTTTCCCAGCATCAGGGTCTTTTCCAAGGAGTCAGTCCTTCACATCAGGTGGCCAAAGTATTGGAGTTTCAGCTTCAGCATCAGTCCTTCCAATGAATATTCAAGACTGATTTCCTCCAGGATGGACTGGTTGGATCTCCTTGCAGTCCAAGGGACTCTCAAGAGTCTTCTCCAACACCATAGTCCAAAAACATCAATTCTTCGATGCTCAGCTTTCTTTATAGTCCCATATATGACTACAGGAAAAAACACAGCTTTGACTAGATAGACCTTTGTTGACAAAGTAATGTCTCTGCTTTTTAATGCCCTGTCTAAGTTGGTCATAACTTTTCTTCCAAGGAACAAGTGTCTTTTAATTTCATGGCTGCATTCACCATCTGCAGTGATTTTGGAGCCCTCCAAATAAAGTCTGTCACTGCTTCCACTGTTTCCCCATCTATTTGCCATGAAGTGACAGGACCAGATGCCATGATCTTCGTTTTCTGAATGTTGAGTTTTAAGCCAACGTTTTCACTCTCCTCTTTCACTTTCATAAAGAGGCTCTTTAGTTCGTCTTTGCTTTTGGCCATAAGTGTGGTGTCATCTATATATCTGACGTTATTGATATTTCTCCCAGCAATCTTGATTCCAGCTTGTGCTTCATCCAGTCCAGCATTGCTCATGATGTACCCTGTATATAAGTTAAATAAACAGGGTGACAATATACAGCCTTGATGTACTCCTTTCCCCACGTGGAACCAGTCTGTTGTTCCATGTCCAGTTCTAACTGTTGCTTCTTGACATGCTTATAGATTTCTCAGGAGGCAGGTCAGGTAGTCTGGTATTCCCATCTCTTAAAGAATGTTCCACTGTTTGTTGTGATCCACACAGTCAAAGGCTTTGGCATCATCAATAAAGCAGGAGTAGATGCTTTTCTGGAACTCTCTTTCTTTTTCTGGTGGCTCAGAGGTTAAAGCCTCTGCCTCTCATGCGGGAGACCCGGGTTCGATCCCTGGGTCGGGAAGATCCCCTGGAGAAGGAAATGGCAATCCACTCCAGTATTCTTGCCTGGAGAATCCCATGGACAGAGGAGCCTGGTAGGTTACAGCCCACGGGGTCGCAAAGAGTCGGACACGACTGAGCCTGTCTCTTATACACATCTAAGAACACTTAGCTGTAATTTGGGGAAGGAATAATGGGTAAAGAGTTCAGTAACTCTGCTTAAGAGATTAAAGGCATTTACTGTTAGCAAATGATAA
>SJYT01008888.1:120526-135222 GCA_006410635.1 Cephalophus harveyi
TGTCATCTGCATATCTGAGGTTATTGATATTTCTCCCGGCAATCTTGATTCCAGCTTGTGTTTCTTCCAGTCCAGCGTTTCTCATGATGTACTCTGCATATAAGTTAAATAAGCAGGGTGACAATATACAGCCTTGACGCACTCCTTTTCCTATTTGGAACCAGTCTGTTGTTCCATGTCCAGTCCTAACTGTTGCTTCCTGACCTGCATACAGATTTCTCAAGAGGCAGGTTAGGTGGTCTGGTATTCCCATCTCTTTCAGAATTTTCCACAGTTTATTGTGATCCACACAGTCAAAGGCTTTGGCATAGTCGATAAAGCAGAAGTAGATGTTTTTCTGGAACTCTCTTGCTTTTTCCATGATCCAGCGGATGTTGGCAATTTGATCTCTGGTTCCTCTGCCTTTTCTAAAGCCAGCTTGAACATCAGGGAGTTCACGGTTCACGTATTGCTGAAGCCTGGCTTGGAGGATTTTGAGCATTACTTTACTAGCATGTGAGATGAGTGCAATTGTGCGGTAGTTGGAGCATTCTTTTGCATTGCCTTTCTTTGGAATTGGAATGAAAACTGACCTTTTCCAGTCCTGTGGCCACTGCTGAGTTTTCCAAATTTGCTGGCAGATTGAGTGCAGCACTTTCACAGCATCATCTTTCAGGATTTGAAACAGCTCAACTGGAATTCCATCACCTCCACTAGCTTTGTTCGTAGTGATGCTGAAATCCCATTAAAAATCTAAAGTGGGAGAAAATGGTGAAAAAACGTCTCTTCTAAGCTTTAATTTGGTTGCTGTTTGTTTCCATAATTATGGAAAATAACAGTGAATGATCAATTATGCTCTCAAAGCAAAGACAAGATACCAGCTGTACCTGAGTTTGCCAGTGAACATTTTTAAACTTTGGAAAGTGAGTGTGGGTTTGAACGAATAAAAAAGTCTGAAAGTGGAACCTAATGAACAAGTTAAATTATTTCAATTATTTTCAAACTTCAATAATTTAAAGATTTTAAAGACTTGATGTGTATACGTCAAAGAATTTGAATTTTGCCTTCATTTTAAGGTACTTTCAGTTAAAATTCAAGCCTCTGACAATATTTTAAGATTATACATATGGACAGACCCTTAAATACACACATAAATAAGGTATTTTTGTTGTTCAGTCACTCAGTCATGTCTGACTTTGTGACCCCATGGACTTCAGCATGCCATAATGACAATATGTATAATTATATTTTAGCCTTAAAGATTTATATGTGTATACACATTTTATATATAACAAAAAATTAGATTTTACTCTCCAAATTGAAAACAGCATCTTAGAATACATATATGTATACATATACATATATAGAGTTAATAAGTCAATGTGACTATAATATCTTCTGTGAACAACTGAATTCCTAAAAGCAATCAGTTTCTTTTAGTATCTTTTCTTAAAGTCAGAAATTCTTAAGAATTTAAATAGAAATACAAAGCCATTTTATTCTATCTCCTCTAAAGTGTCAATTTAGATACAGCGAGTACAAATTCCCAACTACTGTAACTACTATATTTAAGTGGAGCTTAAATAAAACCGGTGGGAGGCTGAGAGGAGAGAGAAGGCACAGGGAACATCAGAGTCCATCTTCTTGAGTTCATATGCTAATTCTGACTCTTAGCATTGTGTGAATAAGTAAGTTACTTAAATCTCTCTAAGTCTCCATTTTCTTAACAGGAAAATGGGAAAAATAATTCTCAAAGAGTTGTTGGAATTAGAGAAGCTAAAACTGTACTCAGCGTTTACTTGGACTTCCTTAGTGGCTCAGATGGTAAAGAATCCGCCTGCAATGTGGGAGACCCGGGTACGATCTCTGGGTTGGGAAGATCATTTGGAGAAGGGAGTATCTACCTCCACAATTCTTGCTAGAAAATTCTATGGACAGAGGAGCCTGGCAGGCTACAGTCCACGGGTCGCAAAGTGTCAGACCCAACTGAGTGACTAACACTTTCAGTATTTATTTAGTACCTAGATTATAATGTCATATTAAAGAAAGTGAAAATAAAGGAATAGAGTGAAGATGACATCAATGGCCTTCACTGTTAGCTACAATTTAAACTTAAGGAAGCCCAGGGTTTGCTCTTCTCTTTCTATGCCTTCCCACCTCTCATAGGTATTCACTCTAATGTGATTTAGACCAGGTGCCTCAGTGAACTGTTACTAGGGGCAGGAGACACTAGTGTTTAAAAGGAGAGGTTAAATCCTACTGTTCTAGAGGCCTATTGACCTTGAATTTCCTCCTTCTAGTTTGCTTTTCTTTCTAGAAATTTGACTTACATGACTGGTGTGGTAAGAAAAGCCCCTTGGCATCTTCCTTCTCCTCATACATCTTTTTCCGATCCCCCTCTTCTTCTGGCCCTTTCAGAACTTTTTTTTCTCCCATCAAAAGGCCAGTGGGAACCAACATGGATGGAGGGGAAAGTAATCAGCACCATTCATTTTTCTTAGCCCTATCTTCAGTCTAAGAAAATTTATGCAGTTCACACATGGTCCAGCCTAGTTTACCAGGGAAAGCTCCTCATTAGAGTTAGAGGACAGGGCAAGCTCTTATTAGTAAGTCAAAATATGCCAGGCTCCACTTAGTCCCTGGATACAAATATTATTAACATTAATATTTAATATCCAAACACTGCTCTCCTAATAAACACACATTAAGACTGTACCCCCAATATAGAGTTATATACCAAGTGTGTCTGCCATACTAACTGGTGCTATCTGCCATCTCTTTGGTAAAGCGCTGGTTTTCAGATTGCTTCCTGCAAGTCATTTGGGAAAAGCATTCCTCTGACACTACTGCCCTCCAGGAAAATGCTGTTTCCTCGTGTACTGCTTCATGGACTCAGCTGGAACGTGCCACTGTGTTCTAGGCACTTTATAAACTTTAGAATCTAGGACCCGAAGTGAAAGTGGTCTTAAGTTTCACAAGGACTTTTGCCCAAATGGCCTAGGTTTCTGAACAGCAGGCAGAAAATGATCACATTCATACAACATACATAAGGTGATGTCCAGAATGCTGATCGTCAAACATTATGAATGGATTTTTGCTGTTGTTCAGTCACCCAGTCATGTCCAACTCTTTGCTACCCCATGGATTGCAGCATGCCAGGCCTCCCTGTCCCTCACCATCTACCAAAGTTTGCCCAGGCTCATGTCCCTTTCATTGGTGATGCCTTCCAGCCATCTCACCCTCTGATACCCTCTTCTCCTTCTGCCCTCATTATTTCCCAGCATCAGGGACTTTTCCAATGAGTCAGCTGTTCACTTCAGATGACCAGAATATTGGACCTTCAGCATCATTCCAAGTATTCAGGGATGATTTCCATTAAGATTGACTGGTTTAACCTCCTTGATGTCCAAGAGACTTTCTCTCTGTAAGGGTATTTATGAGATTTTTTCACTTTATTCTTTGCATTTTACTGTTTGGAATACTGTTTCTAATTAGCTTAAATCAAATTTTAAATTTAATATTATTGAAGTATAGTTGTTTTCCAGTACTATGTTAATTTCTTTTGTACAGCAAAGTGGCTCAGCCATAAAAAAAAGAAATAATGCCATTTGTAGCAACATGGATGCAACTACAGATTATCACGCTAAGGGAAATAAGCCAGAAAGACAATGCAGATATCATATGAGATCACTTATATGTGGAATCTAAAATATCACACAAATGACTTTATCTATGAAACAGAAACAGACTCATAGACGTAGAGAACAGACTTGTGGTTGACAAATTGGGAGGGAGGCTGGGAGAGGGTTAGACTGGGAATTCGGGGTAGTAGGTGCAAATTTGGCTTCCCAAGTGGTGCATGAACCCACCTGCCAATGCAGGAGACCTAAAAGATGCAAGTTTGATCCAGTGATCAGGAAAATCCTCTGCAGGAGGGCATGGCAACCCACTCCAGTATTCTTGCCTGGAGAATCCCACAGACAGAGGATCCTGGTGTGCTACAGTCTATAGGGTTGCAAAGAGTTGGACACGACTGAAGTGACTTAGCACACACACACAGCTGCAAACTATTACATATAGAACAGATGCATAACAAGATCCTACCATTTAGTACAGGGAACAATATTCAAAACCCTGTGATAAACCATACTGGAGACAAATATAAAAAGAATGTGTATATATGTATAACTAAAGCTTATACCAGTTTTATGATGAAAAAAATAAATCAACATATAAAGTTATATTCCTTAAAATAAGACTCTTCTACCTGCTTCCCCCAGCCCCTTTCCGGCAAGTAAGGTCTAGTCCTGTAAGTCAGCTAGAGAAGAGGTTTCTTTGTCTTCCATTTCATCATCTCCACCTCAGGAATCAGTATACAAACCTGTCTCTCCTTCTTTAGAAAAATAAAAATCCCCAAATGAATCTAGACTGGAAGCTTACTGAAGGCTAGTAAAATAGTTGACCATCATAATTATTTGACAAAGTTCAAAGACAAAATTAAATTACACACAAGCAGCACTAATTTCAATAGGTCTGTATCCCTCAGACCCATTCACTTACTTTGTTACTGGGTTCAGTTTCGTATTTAGATTTCAGATTCCTGTCTTGTCAGGCTTTAATCATATAACTAATTGGCTAATTATTCCTATTTTGGAGTCAGTCATAAACTTGGTACACTGAGTCTATATTTTCTTACATGCTGTCAATAAAAATGTACATCAGACTAAATCTCTGAGTTCAATGGCCCACTATTAATGAACTCACTAATTGGTTTGTTCAAGCAGATGCAAATCCTCTTATCTTTACCATGATCCTGTATATATATATATTTTCATTTACTCATGATAGAATACCATGAGAAATTCTCCTAAGCACCTTCCTGAATTGATGTTAAATGAACCATTCCAGTAAGTCCTGAATTTTTCCTATTTTTTTGTCCTAAGAACATAGCTACTCATTATTGGTACTGCTTTATTTTCTAAGTTCTTCAAATAATCTGTTCAAGAGTTCAATCAAGATTATCTCCAGAGATCAGAAACTGTCCAGAGTTTTTGACATTCACTTAACTTTCTTATTTGAAATCACAAACCTATTTGCCTAGCTCTACTTTCCTGTCGTTTCTTTGTTTACATGATTCCTAGAAAATAAATATCTGTTTAAACAATCACAATTGAATCTGTAAGTTTAAATAACCAATGTTTTTGGACCTGAAGAGGACTTGAATTTATTTTAATACTCAAGGTTTTATATAAATATTATATATTTAGATTTCATATATATATATATATATATACACACACATATATATATGTTCAATTTCATTTAACCCTGCTTGTTATATAATTGATTCTCTTTCAAGAGGTATGCCTCTAACATTTTGGGACACAGACGTAAGAATAGATTTGGAAATCCACATAACATGATGAAGATGAAACACCTAAATGTTAAAATGAGCTGACTGATTGTTCAAGTACTGTGTTAATATTACTACCTTCATAAATACATCCTTAAACCATTCTGGGCTCCTTACTGTTGTGTGCCATTTTCCAATCCCCAAATCTGTCCACCTTAGACAGCTGCATATACACATATATATAAACACCTCAATTCACAAACCCAATATCTGCCCACAGATTCTCTCATCTGCAAGTAACTACACCAGAGAAAATGAACCCAGGGAAGAAGCTTGAGCATATCTTCAAATGGGCTTGGGACACTTGGTTAGGAATTTTGGAACATGAGGAGAAGAGAGGCGTGGGCTCCATGTGGGTACTGGGATTTCTGGTTCAGTGCAGAGAGGCTTCTCTTGGGCTGGTCTAAGGACTGTTTTGCCTTTGCAGTTGGAAAGTGCATCTTCTTCTTCATTATTTATTAATTTCAGTCTTTGATTTACTGTTCTTGATCATTTCCTCCCTAACTGGAAAAGTGTTTCCTAGGAATTTAACATCCTGCTTACTCTGGACTTTTTTCCCTTGAACTTTCTTTTATATTCAAGAACCTCTTCTAAATGCACTGCTCATTGTATGTCTCTATTTCAATTTTTATACATGATTTATATCCTACTATTACACACACAGATAGACACAACTACCATTTACTGTTTTCCAGAACAGTTGTCACATAATGAATTAATATTCAAGCATCTATCTTCTAACCATTAACATACCATTCACAAACTATCTCATATCAGTATCTCCAGCTACATTTATTGTTTTGTATTTTTAAAATGATGATTCTCATCCTATCTTTACAAGATTGTTAAAAGGATAAAATATGATAATATATGAGAAAGTGATCATTGAAAACCATAAAATATCATGCAAATGAATGGAATTATTGTGGCCAACACTATAAATTTGCCTTAATAATTGAGGAGTATTATTCTTCAATATTGGACTTCCCTGGTGGCTCAGATGATAAAGCATCTGTCTACAGTGAGGGAGACCTGGGTTCGATCCCTGAGTCTGGAAGATTCCCTGGAGAAGGAAATGGAAACCCACTCCAGTACTCTTGCCTGGAAAATCCCATGGACGAAGGAGCCTGGTGCCCATCGGGTTGCAAAGAGTTGGACACGACTGAGCGACTTCACTTTCTTTCTTTCTATTCTTCAATATTACTCATCTATTCCTCACACAAGAAATTAAAAATAGCAAGGGAACATTTCATGCAAAGATGGGCACAATAAAGGACAGAAACAGTCAGAACCTAACAAAAGCAGACGATATTAGGAAGAGGTGCCAAGAATACACAGAACTACACAAAAACAATCTTCATGACCCAGATAACAATGATGGTGTGATCACTGATCTAGAAACAGACATCCCAGAACGTGAAATCAAGTGGGCCTTAGAAAGCATCATTATGAACAAAGCTAGTGGATGTGATGGAATTCGAGTTGAATTATTTCAAATCTTGAAAGATGATGCTGTGAAAGTGCTGCATTCATATGCCAGCAAATTTGGAAAACTCACCAGTGGCCACAGGACTGGAAAAGATCAGCTTTCATTCCAATCCCAAAGAAAGGCAATGCCAACGAATGCTCAAACTACTGCACAATTGCACTCATTTCACATGCTAGCAAAGTAATGGTCAAAATATTCCAAGGCAAACTTCAACAATAATTGAACTGTGAACTTCCAGATGTTGAAGCTGGGTTTAGAAAAGGCAGAGGAACCAGAGATCAAATTACCAACATCCAGTGGATAATAGAAAAAGGAAGAGAATTCCAGAAAAACATCTACTTCTGCTTCATTGACTTCGCTAAAGCCTTTGTGGATCACAACAAACTGTGGAAAATTCTTTAAGAGATTGGAATACCAGACTGCCTGACCTGTCTCCTGAGAAATCTGTATTCAGGTCAAGAAGCAACAGTTAGAACCAGACATGGAACAACGGACAGGTTCCAAATCAGGTAAAGAGTACCTCAAGGCTGTATATAGTCACCCTGCTCATTTAACTTTTTTGCAGAATACATCATGTGAAATGCTGGCCTGGATGAAGCACAAGTGGGAATCAAGATTGCCAGGAGAAATATCAATAACCTCACATATGCAGATGCCACCACCCTATGGCAGAAAGTGAAGAAGAACTGAAGAGCCTCTTGATAAAAGTGAAAGAGGAAAGTGAATATGCTGGTTTAAAATGCAACATTCAAAAACCTAAGATCATGGCATCTGGTCCCATCACTTCATGACAAATAGATGGGGAATCAATGGAAACAGTGTCAGACTTTATTTTCTTAAATCACTACAGATGGTGACTGCAGCCATGAAATTAAAAGATGCTTGCTCCTTGAAAGAAAAGCTACTGTCAACCTAGACAGCATATTAAAAAGCAGAGACATTACTTGGCCAAGAAAAGTTTGTCTAGTCAAAGCTATGGTTTTTCCAGTAGTCATGTATGGATGTGAGAGTTGGACCATAAAAAATGGAAGAATTGATGCTTTCAAAACTGTGTTGTTGGAGAAGACTTTTTGAGCCCTTTGGACATCAAGGAGATCAAACCAGTCAATCCAAGGAAATCAGTCCTGAATATTCATTGGAAGGACTTATGCTGAAGATTAAGCTCCAATACTTTGGCCACCTAATATGAAGAACTGACTCATTGGAAAGGACCCTGATGCTGGGAACAATTGAAAGCAGGTGGAGAGGGGGATGACAGAGGATGAGATGGTTGGATAACATCATCAACTTGATGGACAGGAATTGAGCAGACTCCAGGAGTTGGTGATGGACAGGGAGGCCTGGCATGCTGCAGTCCATGGGTTCACAAAAATTCAGACATGACTGAGTGACTGAACTGAACTGAGTTCCCCACTCACCTACTTTTGAAATATAACTCCATTTTTGGTAATGTTGATCTGTGTTTATTCTTAGAATGAAGGGCTATTTTTTATTATTAGCAGAAATATTGAGCTGAAAGTAAGCTTTGTCTGTATGGTCCATTTGTTAATGTGCAATATAAATTTCAATAAGCCAAATGCACAATTAACAAAGTATTCACATAGAAAGGAACAAAGAATTTCAGAAATATCACCATTAGGAATCTGGAATGTTACTTTGATTTCTCCTGTGCCACATGTATTATTGTTATTTATAGTAAACAATATATGGGTATAAGTTAGTTTTATTTTTTCTATTCATATGTACAGTTAACAGTCCTGAAATTAATGATAACTTTCCTGGTAAAAGTTTTTTGTTAATATGCTCTTGCCTCTTTAAAATGCTACCACTGGATTTTAGATTCTCTTAGCTCTGTAAGAGAATTATTCTCTTCTCTGAAAACCTCTGTAACCAACGACGAAAACGTACACAGAAAAATTTCCCTTCCAAAAGTTTGGCAAAAATTTTCCGAGTGTTCATCCAAGATGTTTCTAGTTATGAATTTCCCATTAGTCCCTCACTTTTCCTATGCCTGAATAGACCAGCAAAGTTTATCCAGGAAATTTTTCTTAGTCACTTCCTATTTGAGTGACCTATATTTATGAACGAGGAGCCTCAGCTGTATCATCTCCATAGCTACAGGCTAAAATATCTTTATCTTCTCATTTCATTCATGAGCCTCCTGTGCTTACCAGTCACAAGCCATGCTATCTCAGGCACAGAGTTAATTTGATGTTCTTAACTGACCCTGACATAGTAAACATTAAGGAAATTAATAATGTCCGCTGTTTACACAATCGCTTTATCCAGAAAAAAGTGTCAATCTTGCTAAGGTCTATTATCACCTAGGACTAATAGGACTATTTTGCTAAAATACTACCCATACTGCCCACTTTATGTTATAAAACTTCCACAAAGGTTACAAAAGTTTAGTAAAAGATGTTTAGAATGAGTCATTTTAATATGCTAAAGCAGAAGATAGGCAAAATTGGATAAGACCTAATTTTAAATTCCTATCAACTTTTTCAGTCAGTAAGAACAATGTTAAAATGAACAAAATGATTAAAAAGTACTTGAAATCTGGAGTGTCTGAAATCATAGCTCAATCAAACATGTAGGACAGGTTTTTATGTTTATCCAAATATACTTGTGTTGAAGTGGCTGTGTGTGTGTGTGCATGTGTGCTTAGTTGTGTCTGACGCTTTTGACCCAGTGGATTGTAGCCTGTAGGCTCCTCTGTTCATGAGATTTTCCAGCAAGAAGACTGGAGTGGGTTGCTATTTCCTCCTCCAGGGGATCTTCCTGACCCGGGGATCGTACCTGTGGTTCCTGAGTCTCCTGCATTGGCAGGCAGATTACCCCCGGAAGTGACAATAAAGAATTTAATTACAAATAACTCAAAATATGAAGCAGTGCTTTCTATTTACTTTTGCTCCATATGATTTTTGTTGACCATTGTATAGGTGCAAAGGAGGAAGAATAAATGGAAAGGAGAAGCTAGAGGTACAATGGAGAGAAAGCCTCTCTGTCTTTTGTCCTCTCAGTTCTGTGAACAGCTCTTTCTAGTTGCCTGATTCAGCTATGAGCTTTGCTCATAAGTAAATATGGAACTCACTGGCTATAAGATGGATCATTCTTTGAACTGACATAGGCTGAAGAGTTATTTTGTGTAAAGCATTTCACCAAGCACATCCCAAAGAAAATGCTCAGGTCAAGCATTTCTGTCTGCTCACTTTTACCTCTAAAGGAAAATTCACTCTGTATGTGTTTTTTAAATTTGTGCCACTTCTAAGGGAGTATAATTTGCAGAATTCTTACCTTTCACAAATCCTGAACTAGATGTTCAATCCCTGAAGATAAGGATTCATGTAGAACTGGGTGAAGGAACAAGTAGTGTTCATTTGACAGGAGGAGCTATAAAGCATAAACACTAAGATTTTGATCTAATCATGTTAAACATCCAATCGATATTTTGTTACACAATGTATTTTTCCTGAATAATCTTGACTGGCTTTTTGTCTTATAAACGTGCTATTATCAACTAAAAATATGCGTTTTTAATAGAATTTGGCTTCAGTTCAGTTCAGTCGCTCAGTCGTGTCCGACTCTTTGTGACCCCATGAATCGCAGCACGCCAGGCCTCCCTGTTCATCACCATCTCTCAGAGTTCACTCAGACTCACATCCATCGAGTCCGTGATGCCATCCAGTCATCTCATCCTCGGTCGTCCCCTTCTCCTCCTGCCCCCAATCCCTCCCAGCATCACAGTCTTTTCCAGTGAGTCAACTCTTCGCATGAGGTGGCCAAAGTACTGGAGTTTCAGCTTTAGCATCATTCCTTCCAAAGAAATCCCAGGGTTGATCTCCTTCAGAATGGACTGGTTGGATCTCCTTGCAGTCCAAGGGACTCTCAAGAGTCTTCTCCAACACCACAGTTCAAAAGCATCAATTCTTCGGCACTCAGCCTTCTTCACAGTCCAACTCTCACATCCATACATGACCACAGGAAAAACCATAGCCTTGAGTAGACGGACCTTAGTCGGCAAAGTAATGTCTCTGCTTTTGAAAATGCCATCTAGGTTGGACATAACTTTTCTTTCAAGGAGTAAGCATCTTCTAATTTCATGGCTGCAGTCACCATCAGCAGTGATTTTGGAGCCCCCAAAAATCAAGTCTGACACTGTTTCCACTGTTTCCCCATCTATTTCCCATGAAGTGACGGGACCAGATGCCATGATCTTTGTTTTCTGAATGTTGAGCTTTAAGCCAACTTTTTCACTCTCCTCTTTCACTTTCATCAAGAGGCCTTTTAGCTCCTCTTCACTTTCTGCCATAAGGGTGGTGTCATCTGCATATCTGAGGTTATTGATATTTCTCCCGGCAATCTTGATTCCAGCTTGTCCTTCTTCCAGTCCAGCGTTTCTCATGATGTACTCTGCTTATAAGTTAAATAAGCAGGGTGACAATACACAGCCTTGACGTACTCCTTTTCCTAAGAATATGCCTTATTGGGGCTTAATAAAATGGTACCTTTCAGGTTTACCCTTGCAATAAATTTTTCAAGGTGCCTGGGAGAATATCTAAATTGTCCAAAATTGTTAATGTGGTTTTGTACATAGCTCCCAAATGAAGATAGCTCATACTTTCACTTAACACACTCACTCACACACATACACATACACACACCACTTAGCAGCATTGATAAGAGATAAAATATCATCCATACATTAGCCATTGGAAATCAATTACACATGTTAAATATGTATTCCCAAACTAGATTGGCATCCAAATGAATGCTTAGATCGTTGATCTTATAAGAAGCACATTTCTCTAGTGAATGGGCTAAACTACTGCTGTCAGATTGAATATAATTAGCCCTGCTGATATGCAAAGAATTGCTCTGTCAGGAAATGTCACTGTCATTGAGTGCTGTTCCTTGTCTGCATTCAGTTCTCTGTCTGGCTCAGAAAATTTTAATAACAGGTTGGAATTCACATGTAAAATTTTAACCAATTTTCATAAAAAATACCTTATTTCATTTTCATTTTGCTCTCATATAATTTTTGGTTGTCATAAAATAGGATACTAAACATATCTTATTTCCTTAACTTTCACTGCCTTTTGTCCTTAGAAGATAGACACTTATAGTTCATCTTTTCCCTTAGTACTTTTCAAATTTTTAATGGGAGTTTAAATTTCATTGAAAACGACAAGAGAAGGGGCAGTGAGAAGCAGGAAGTTAAAGAAAAAGATATGAGCAAAGTTACCTCTCCTGTGCCTTCAAGGAGAGGGGATTTCTTTAATCTTAGGTGCCCCGGGAACATGAAACTGTTACTGAAATGTTAAAAGAAACAGCTTTAATCAACAAAAATGCTAGTTTAAAGATTGTCATTAATTAGGGTCCAGTGCAGTCAAAAGTCAGATGCTTCATTACATAATATACTTGAGTATATTATCTAGAATCTCTCTCCAGTCTTTAAAAAAAAATTCCTTTGTAGGAAACTCAAAGTATTGAGGGCAGAGGTATTGTTTTAATCTCTTCTTTAAGTGGAAGTATATAATTTTAGCAAAAGAGAGAAGATGTGAACTTCTAAAAATTGGTTGCATAGTCAAAAAAAATTTTCCTCTAAGGTTCATAATAACAAAGTTAAGGACTCCTAGCAAGCAACAATGAAAGAAGAAAGAATTTTCTGTGAAGACACTTAGTCAAGAGTACCTGAAAAGGAAATCTCACTAAGGAGAAATAAATAGTTGAAACTAAAATTGATATTGTGAAATATTTATGATTAGAAACATAAGGAGTTGTTTCCTGATATTTGGTTATTCTAGAAAGAATCAATAAGGAAGATGAGTGGGGTATGTTTGTGGTTCAAACATGTATAAAGTAACACAAACCAAATAGATTATTAAAAAATTAAATTTTAACACAAGTAGAGAATATTTTTCCCAGTTTTATTGCAACAAGTGCCTGCAACATAAGAGAAGAACATAGTCCTTAAAGCATAGAGGAAGCAGCACAAGTGCTGCTATGCTTGTAGTATGCTTATAGTATAGTGTAAAAAAAGTGAAAAGTGAAATTGAAGTCACTCAGCTGTGTCCGACTCTTCGGGATCCCATGGACAGCAGCATACCAGGCTCCTCCATCCATGGGATTCTCCAAGCAAGAATACTGGAGTGGGTTGCCATTTCCTTCTCCAGGGGATCTTCCTGACCCAGGGATCAAACCCCGGTCCCCGGCATTGAGGGCAGATGCTTTAACTTCTGAGGCACCAGGGAAGCCCATATAGTATAGTGTACTTTAGCCTAAAGAAACAGATTTGTAAATGCTTTGGCCTTAAAATGCATTTAAACATGATTTCCATGGGGGGAAAAACATGGTAGGATGAAAATAAGAGAGACCACAGTTAGAAGAAAGTAGACTGAGAAATGAATGCACTGATATAAGAAAAACTGAAAAGTAACTAGAATTCAATAACAGAATTTTAATCTTCAGAGAGGATTCCAAACAGATTATACGTCACAGAAATTTCAGTGGCTGATGTCAGAAACAGCAATGGAAAGGAAATGTTGAATTCAAATATAAACTATATTTAAGTTATGAGAAATAGTATAATTCAAAGTGAATTAGTAATTAAGAATAGGAATGAACCAATAAAATAACTAACACTTACCGAATGCCACAAACCAGGCACTCTTCTAATTAACTCATTTGAATCTCATAATCTCATATAAATTATTAATTATTATATTACTACATCTATTTTATAAATGAGAAAATACAGGGACAGAGAGGGTATGTAACATGCCTGAAGTCATACAGTAAGTGGAAGAGCAAGGTTTCCAACTCATTCTGGTTCCAGAGCACTGTACGTTTAGCCGTTTGTTAAGCGTCACACAGAGGTGAGAGTAAAATCATCAAACTTAAAAACTTAGCTATTTGACAAAAGCACCATAATATCTGACTTAAAGGATTTGTCATATATCATGCAAAATATATGATGATACTAGCAAATATTTCTTCAAGAATAATTAGAATTTTATAGGACACAAATTTACACGCCTCCCCACCCCCCAAAAAAATTAAAGTGAAACAAAGTTCAGGCTGATTTCATACCTTCCTGAATATTACAGTGTAGAAAACAAGGATATAATATATACACTTTTAAAGGAGTAAGGTTGTCACTAGTTTATAATTTCTACAGAACTTACCACTTGTATTTGAATTTGGCAGAAAAACAATTACAAATATAGAGAGTTTTCCAATCATCTTTTCAGTTTTTAAAAACCATAATAATTAAAGAGAATTAGGATTAGAAATCATTATAAATACTGTAACATATATCAGTTAATGGCTAAAAAATATAAATATTAAAATTAGTTGCTGATCTTGCTCAATGTCCACCACTCTCCTACACACACATACACACACACACACAAACACACAATCTCTCCTCCTTTTCTTCTTTTGAAAAGCAGATTTTTTTTCTTTAGCTGCATTTTCTTAAAGCATACTTATGAATATATTCATTTCCCTTCCTCCCAAAGAAAGCCAAAACTAAAAAAGACACACTGTCTTTCCCTGGAGATTCCTGGAGTGCTACATGCTAAAAAACATAGTTGCAAAATCTAGAGATTGGAAAAGAGAAAGCTACTGACAAATTTAATGAACCTCATTTATAAATACAAAATGAAAAAATATAAATAAATTATTAGTAAATAAAAACACAGCAATTTATTAAAGATATAATACATGATTACAAAGTAAACTATATCCTAGTTCAGTTCAGTTCAGTTGCTCAGTCGTGTCCGACTCTTTGCAACCCCATGAATCGTGTCA
>SJYT01008892.1:0-120069 GCA_006410635.1 Cephalophus harveyi
CTGGAGGGCATCACTGACTCAATGGACATGAGTCTGAGTGAACTCCGGGAGTTGGTGATGGACAGGGAGGCCTGGCGTGCTGCAATTCACGGGGTCGCAAAGAGTCGGACACGACTGAGCAACTGAATTGAACTGAACTGAACTGAATAACACTATTTCATAAACACATACAAAGTCTGGCACAAACAGTTACTTGTACCAAGCTATGACTGGAATGAAGTTCTGTGTTGTGGAAGGATATCCGAAATGCAATATACAAAGCTTGAAATGCAAAACGAATTAAGTTTTTATTCTACTTATCAAGAAGCCTAATCCTATGAACCAAGAAATCAATACAAACCCCAAATTCCAATTCTATAACCACTCTTCTTGAAATTCATCCCCTTTGCATTCTCCCACAGTCACATTAACAAAACACTTTTGCCACCCAGCACATGTGGGCTTGCATACCTGCTTGGAAGGTAGGATTCGCTCCAGGGTACATGTTGGGGGAGTAGGCAGGAGCTGCTGCTGCATAGCCCATTGGGAAACCAGCTGGAGAAAAATAAAAAACAGTGTGATTTTAAAAGCAGGGCTCCCAAAGACCTGACTGTCCTCACCTTTTTCACCACAACTCCCAGACTGAGCTCAGGAGCCCAATAGCACGTGGGTACTCAGTAGGCTGCCCCTAGCTGTCTCCTTGCCTCAGAGTTGTGATGGGTCACGATCATAAACATGTCATTTAAACCTATGAGTAAATGCTTACAACTTTCTATAACTGAAAACATTTGACAGAAGTGGAATTAAATGAAGAAGGAAAAACAAAAACCCAAAATGAAGTCAGAAAATTCACAATATTTCTGGCAGCTTTACTCTAGAGTTTATTCACATAATTAATTACTTAGCAAGATTAATAAGAGCGCTAAGAGCTTCATGCACTAAAGAGGCTCTAATGATATACAAGTGTATATACACATGGAACTGGGAAAAATCCAACCTCACAATCCATCTGCAAGCAACATGACTTTTATTAACATAAATGAGGGATCCTTAATATGACTAAATTATAACTACTTATCAATAATGTGAACACAAAAGAAATTTCGGTCAAAACCAGAGGGGCCTCAGTTATCTGCTCTAGGGTCCTCACAGTTCAGGTGGACCCAGTTACGAGTCGCTGGGGCACAAAACAGGGCACAGAGCCAAGGTCAGCTAGTCTTCACTAACAACACAACTAGCTGCGAGGAGCTGTAATCCCTCCAGGAGATTCTAATTAGCAGGGCTCCAATCAACAAGGTTGAGAACCACTGTCCCTTCCTGTTCCGCCCACTGCGCTGGCCACAGAACTGTCCTCCTGAAAATGCCCGTTGGCAAGTACCGTAAACTGTCTCCAACATCCACTCTGCCTCTCTTCTGGCACACAGGGGCTGGAAAGCTAAACACTGCACTCTGCTCTGGCAAGAAATTGGAAGTGATCTCAAATCCTAATCACTTCATGGAAACAAAACCTTCAGAATAGCAAAAAATACCATCAGCTGAGTAAAAAAGACAGCTTTTCACAAGACACATACTTGCAAATTATTTAGACAATGGGCAAATACACTTAATATGTAAATAATTTTTAAAGTTAAAAAACATAGAAAAAAACAATCAACAGAAGACATGAACAGAGAGAACTGCCAACCACATTTCTAACTTCAGACTGGAGAAAATCCAAAAGGAGACAAACACACTCTGCTGGCAAGGCTGTGGGGGAAACAACAGACTCACACACTTCTGGAAGGAATACAAAGAAGTAGGATTTTTTCCTAGAACCTTTAAAATTACATTTGCATCAGAAGATGTAGTATATATACTATGAAATATTACTCAGCCACTCAAAGAATGAAATAATGCCATTTGCAGCACCATGGACGGACCCAGAAGTCATCATACTAAGTAAAGTAAGACAAAGACAAGTATCATGGGGTATCTCTTATATGTGGAATCTTAAAAAAAAATGATATAAATGAACTTATTTACGGAACAGAAACAGACTCACAGACTTAGAGAACAACTTATGGTGAACAAGAGTAAAGTTGGTGCTATATTTAAAACAGATAACCAACAAGAGCCTACTATATAGCACAGGGAACTCAGCTCAATATTCTGTCATACCTAAATGGGAAAAGAATTTGAAAAAGGATATACATACATGTATAACTGAATCACTTTGCTGTAGACCTGAAACTAACACAACAATGCTAATCAACTATACTCCAATATAAAATTTAAAAAAAAAAATTTTTTAAAGAACAACAGGAAAAAAATTACATCTGCATGCACTCGCTCCCCTGGCCATTTCACCTCAAGGAATCCACCCTGAAGATAATTTCCTCAAACACAATCCACTACAGTATTACTGCAAAATCCTTCAAACAACATATCCATCCAAAGAACTCGTTGAATTAAACTATGAAAACCCCACAACTTGCAGGCTTATGCAGCAGTATTATGTAAAACACAAAGAACAAGGCAAACCTTTGTGAGCTGACAGGGAACAATGATTAAGTTGACAAAGCAAAGCGAACACCACCACCTGTACCTCTATTCCAGAAGCCTATTCAGCCTCAAGGAGAAAGGAGGCTGACAGCATTCAGCAGCAGCACACTCTCGGGCCACTTCTGCCTGCTGAGACCTCCCCTGCCCACGCTACCGCAGGGCTCCTCAGCGAGCCAGCTGACACTGCGCACGTGCACCACAGTCCTGAGGCTCCCCCTCCCCAATGCTGCTTCCACCCACCAGATCCTTCACAAATGTCATCCACCACAATGATGTCTGCACTCCTAATTCCATCTCAGTGTACAACACCCTTTATGTAACAAAGGAGAAATTAGAATATATGGACACAGTTGGCCGGGGGACATGATATGACTGAATGTCAATGTGCCCTCCAAAATTTATTTTTTGAAACTTGAATCCCCAGTGTGGTGGTATTTGGGGAAACTCAACTGTGGTAGTCATTTTACAACATATACATACATTAAATCATCACATACACTTTAAAAAAAGTGCTGTACAAACTAAATACATACATTTTTTTTCTTATCAATCATACCTCAAATGGGGGGGTAAGACATCAACTGGACCACCTATACTTTTTAATACACCATGTATTACATTCCATGAAAAAAATACTAGCAATTCTAAGGCATAGGACCATAATATGAGTGAAAAAGAAAAAAAAAGATAAACTGATAACAGATCACAGATCCAGAGACTGCAACGTCGTCTTTAAAGTAACTCTGTATTTCTTTGAAAACTAGAGCTCAGGTTCACTCTGAGCTGCTGCACTGTTTAGGAGACCTGTGCACAGTGTCTAAGTCTTTGGTCCCTCATCTTGCCCCTGCCCTCCACCAGCCAGGCTTGCTCCACCAGTAACCTACAAGTCCAGGGGGAATCTGGGAGCAGGAGCTGCAGAGGGCCTGGCGGAGATGCAGCAACCCTCCTCCTGAAGTTGAGGGGGGCGCCCTGTGCAAGGTCCCAGGGCTGCACCCACGGTGCTGAGACTCAGTCTCCTAGTCTCCCAACCTTACAGTAGTAGCGGTAGTGTTACTCGCTCAGTCGTGTCCAACTCTTTGGGGCCAGACCATAGCCCGCCAGGCTTCTCTGCCCATGGGATTCTCCAGGCGAGAATACTGGAGTGGACTGCCACTCCCTTCTCCAGAGCATCTTTCCAACCCAGGAATCCAACCCAGCTGGTCTCCTGCATTGCAAGCAGATTCTTTACCATCTGGGCTTCAGGGAAGACTACCTACCTTACAGTAGGTTCCAGTAATATTTAATTGAATCTCAAGATCGAGGGATTAAAACTGGTCCATAGGCTCGTGGAACCCTTGATTCAGCCAAGTCCCTCTGTGCTCCAGGGAGGAGGGGTCTGAGATGGGACTGGAGGGACCCCTGAAGCGCTGGCCTCAGCTGAGGAGGTCGGGACCCGCACTGTCACAGACGCCAGAGGCCTCTTAGGGCAGAGTCCAGGGGGACAGTCAGGAGGTGGTCCCTGTCTCATCAAGTGAATACTGATCACCAAAGGGGTAAGGGAGCAGGCTGATCCTGCTCCATAAAAAGATGTGCTCCTTCTCCCCCTTGGTGGGTGAGCTTTAAGGCTCCAATCACCCGCATCCAGCTCTTTCCAGGTCCGACGCACTCTGGCAGCCTTACAAGTCTGGCTTCCAGTTGCAGAACTCCCCAGGCTCCAGCGAGAATCTAGGCTGCAGAGATGGTCCCTGGAGGTTCCAGTCTAAAAAGTGCTGCCCCTTCGGTGTGGAAGTGGAGGAAGAAAGGGTGAATGTAGTAACGGGGTAGGGTAGACAGGGGTGCGTGCCCTAGGAGCCTTTGAGAAAGAAACCCCAACCCCCTGCAACTATCCATTGATGCCACAGGTTTTCAGAGCCTTTTGAGAAGAGATGCCTCTTCCCTTACTTCTGTGTTGAAAACTATACAAACCCAACTTTTCATCCTCTTGCTGCTTTGCCAGAATTTTTTTTTAATGTTGTTCTTGGCTTACTTGGTTTTCAGTTCCCTAAATAGCAGTTTTGAGCTGTCCAAGCTATTTAAAAGTGTTCTCCTTAAATTGAGATTAAACCCTACTCTTTTGGAAAAACTACCTTCACTTCAGAGGAGATATTCTTTTCTTCCCATTCCTTCCTTCCCTGATGGTCCAGCGGCTAAGACTCTGCGCCCCCATTCAGGGGGCCCAGGTTCTTTCTCTGGTGAGGGAACTAGATCCCACATGCTGCAACTAAGACCTGACATAACCTAAATAAATTAAAAAAAAAAAAATCAAGCCAGTCAAACAACTCTGTGAGCACTAAGCAGAATAAACACAAAACACAGTCACGTCTAGTCATTCCACAGGAGAAACATAGATATGTTAAAACCACCAAGGAGGGAGCAGGGAAATACTAATTTCAAAGAAACAAAAATGATAGAAACCAGAGGTCAACACAACTACCTTTAAAGTGCTGAGAGAAAATAACTGCCAGCCTAAAATTGTACACTCAGTGTGGCAGGCAAAAAAAAAAAAAAAGGAACTCCTCAGAAGAAATAACATCAAATCCCTGGAACCTATAAATGTTACCTTATTTGGGAAAAGGTTCTTTGTCGACATAAGTTAAGGATCTCAAGATACTCATCACAGATTACAGGTGGTGGGGGCCTAAACCCAAGTGTGCACACTGTGAAACACAGATAAGAAGGAAACCATGTAACCATGAAAACAGAAGCCGGGATGATGTGTGCACAAAGCAATCTACGCTCCAGAAATTTCAAGAAGCAAGAAAGGATTCTCCCCTCCAGCTTCCACAGGGTGTGAGGCCCTGCCACACCTGGATTTTGGCTTCTGACTCCCACAACTGTGAGAGAATCAATTTCTATGGTTTTTAAGCCACAATCCTTGTAGCAATTTGTCACAGCAAACCAGTACACTCATCAAAAATAGGCTCAAAAATGAAAGCAAAATAAAAACATTTTCACAAAGAAAATTCACTGCTAGCAGACATGCAGTAAGAGTGGGGGAGGAGGGGTAACTAAAGGGATTTATCCCAGTAAAAGGAAAACGATCCCAAACAAAAAACACATAGATACAGAAAGCAATGTAAATAATGTGTGAGTTAATATTGACTGTACAAAATAAAAACAGTAATGTCTTAAGGCATGGTAATGATACACAAAAGGGGGGGGCAAAATGTGTTGGAATTGTTAGAGTCATCACTAAATAGCAATTTTTTCAAAAATTAACAGAAGGAAAAATTTAATGTAAAATATTTGGTTAATCCAAAAGAAGAAAAAAAAAGTGAACAAAACCAATACAGGGGTTATGAATTAGAAAACAATAGTAAGATGGTATATATGAACCAAATTATTGTCATCCCTCAGTATCCCAGGTTCCAGGATATGATACCCAAAATTCACAGGTATGAAGGACTGCATGTCAGCTCTCATGTAACTACAATTAGAAGATGATCCTTTTCCCCATTAAGTGTAAATTTTAGAAAATTATGGACAAGCCTCTCCATCTGTTCATATTAAAGTATAGAATGGTAAGCATAAAATGGTATAAAGGCATTTTCTTTCCTTGTGATGTCTTGTTTTTGGTACCAAAGTTATCCGAGCCTTAAAATCAAAATACCTAGAGTGGCTACAAGTTTCTATACTGAACTTTCGCTGATCAGAGAGCTTTATCAAAGTCAAGGAGACCAAAATACTAAAAGCAAGGCAAGAGACAGGTATAACTGCTAAGTTGCTTCAGTCATGTCCAACTCTGTGCGACCCCACAGACGGCAGCCCACCAGGCTCCCCCATCCCTGGGATTCTCCAGGCAAGAACACTGGAGTGGGTTGCCATTTCCTTCTCCAATGCATGAAAGTGAAAAGTCAAAGTGAAGTCGCTCAGTCGTGTCTGACTCTTCATAACCCATGGACTGCAGCCCACCAGGCTGTTCCACCCATAGGATTTTCCAGGCAAGAGTACTGGAGTGGGTTGCCATTGCCTTCTCCAAGGTATAAAGAAATGAATAAAATAAGGATCAGTTATAAAATGTTATAGATTTAAAGTTTTAGAAATTTCCTTTTAAAGACCAAAAACAAAAAAATCCTAAAAAGTACACAGACCTGGTATATGACAGGCAAGCAATATTTCATTACATAGTCTATCAGGTAATGCTAACACCATCAGGTTTTACCTATTCCCTGATTTCAGATCTACACAGGATTCTCTTCAGGAGATTACCTGGAACTGTTTAAACTAGTGCAAATACATTAAAGACAGGAGGTCTAACTACTAAATTATTTTTTACCAATTCCAGAAAATCCTGTCACTATTTTTCTTCTAGTCTCTCTGCTTAGTCCTTCTGGAGCTTTTAATTCTCCTCAAAACTTCTCATCCTAACACCCCTATTTCGTAACCAGTCTACTTCCCCCTTCCTTATGCTGCATGCTGGTCCCTCCTCTAGCAGTGTTTTGCCTGCGGTTTAACTGGAATTCTGTTCAAATGCTTTTTTTTAAGTTCCAGTCGGTTCTTTTTGCTGTGATTCTTTCTCTTGCATCTTCAGTTATTATCAGCACGCTTGTCTGATGTGGCTTCCAGCTGATGTTCCACTCCTGCTGTCTATCATGACTGGTGACTCAGACACGATGAACGACAGCACGGTGTTTCACAATGACTCTGACTTACCAGGCGGAACTCTGGGCCACCTGCACAACCGGGCCTGGGAGCGCCTGCCTTCACACAGCTCTGCGCCTGTTGCTGTCAGGTGCTTCGGGGCAATGCAGCCCAGAGACTATGTTTTTTGTTAGTTTCTCAAATTATGGACCCCTTGGAAGGACAAGTAATTCAAAGCAGAATCCAAAACATCCTTGAAAGGTTACAAATTCTTAGAAAAGACTTCTTCCTTCCCAGAGCCCAAGCTGAAATGAACCTCTCCATGGAACCAGTATGGACTGATTTACTTACCTGTCTTATAGGAGTATCACCCTCTGGAGGAATCCGACTGACGAGGGGTCCCACTCCAAATCCCAGCCTTAACAAGAGCAGAGACTTCACTTCGTCCCCAAAAGGGTTGCTAAAACCCACAAAGAACAAATACCCCTAGTGTAGGCACATCAACTCAATGGCCGAATACTCTGGTTTTTACGTCACCTTCATACTTAGCTGTAGAAATGGCTTTCTTGCAAAAGTTCAGTTAAACATTTTTGAAATGTTTCTTCAATTTTTCAGGGGTTTTGAGCAACAGGGTTTTAGGAGTATCTGTCCCACCATACTATCTAAACCCAAAATTGTAATGTTACAGACAACTATTCCTTTCAATTAGGGCAAGCATTTGCTATTTTTGACCATCAATTCCTAGTCTCACAAATTTTGCTTCACCCTATTTCAACCCATGTTTGACTCGTAGGCTTCATTAAGGTGGAGAATGTGGCTCAGGCATAAATTCATCAGTGGACTCCCCTTCCTGACCCAGGGTGCTGCATGAAGAGAACAAGAAGTCCCACGGGGCTTTCCTATACAGCTGGATGAAGAGACTCACAGCCAAGGGAGGGGCTGAGCACCACACAACCACAACGGGGAGAAATGTGACCTGTGACCCACACTGCGACAACACTGAGGAAGTGAAGCTGAGCACAGGAAGTAAAGAAACCAGACCTAGTCCCTACCCTTGGAACCACCAGATCAGGCTCTGAGCAAAGCCAGCCCACGCTCCTGATTTTTCAATTCCATGAGCTGACACATTTTCTTCCTCATCTAAGCCACTTGAGCTGGGTCTGTTCATCAAAAGCATTCTTAATGACACAGAAATGGACCATGTATTGAAAGTTTAATAATGAAAACAAAATTTTACGTGCTTACCTGGATAACCAATTCCTTTGGCATTTGCATAGGGTACCCCAGAAGAACCCGGGCTATAAACAGGATTCATGATTTCAAGAACTAAAAAGGGAAAAAAAGTGATTTAGCCAAGCACTTTTGTTCTCAGGTTTTTCTCCATCATCAGTCTCAAAAAAGCAGGTAGCAAGAGGCCTTTCTCTAATCTCTTCTGAAATGTAGAAACAAGGCGCTCCACACTGCTAACCAACAGAGAACAGAAAAGGAATGCCAAAGCCCTAACGGGTGCCCACCAGGACACTACATGCTTTGCTTTATAACTCTCTTGAATCCATCAGAAGCTAAGGGAAAAAAGTGTTCTCCGTGTCCCTGTTTTTCAAAACAGTTAAAATAAAAACAAACTATAAATAATCTAAATGTTCTTATTACAAAGAACAGTCTTAACCAAATCTATCCAGAGCATGAAATACCATGCAGCTGCTTATTTCTTTTAAGTGTTTAAAAGCACAGGATGATATAACGATAACTGGGATAAAAGGGGAGGCAGTACAATACTGTAATGCAGTGTGATCCCAGATGTGCACCTACACCCTGGGCATGTGCACCTCCAGTTCAGACAGAAAACTATCTGGGAGGGGAATGAAGCATGAACCGTGACTGCCTCTAGATGGAGCAGTTTAATGTTCTTTTTGCACCTTTCTCTATTTCTGAAACAACACGTTAAATTATATACTTCTTAAAAATAAATAAAATATATGTGTATTTCCTAAAAGAGACAAATTAACTACAGCAACTCTACTAACCCAGTCAATGTTCTATAATTCACAATCTTCTTTGCCTGACAAGTTGAAGAATTTGCACAGCTACAACCATGGTTTTATCCCTTCCTCTGAATTTTATCACCCAATGCATTCTTAAAGTGTGAGCTTAATTAAGACTATTCAGTATTCCTTATTCAGTAAGTTAATCACTGACTTACTTGGTAGTAAGGATTAAAGGGATCTTAAATTTAAAAATAAAAACAGCAATGGGGGAGGGTGCAACAGGCATATGGAAACTCTGCACTTTCTGCTCAGTTTTGCTCTGAACCCAAAACTGCTCTAAAAAAATTAAATCTATTTAAAAAGAAAAACAGGCAGTTCTCTGGTGACCTCGCCATTAGAATTCTGGGCTTTCACTGTCATGACCCAGGTTCAGTCCACTAGCTATGTGGTATGGCCAAAAAAAAGAGAAAAACATAAAGTGTACATGTATTTGCCAGTGTCTGCCTGCCCCACTGCATCCTCAGCTAGAATGTAGATAGGGAACTGGAACTTCGTCCTGTTTGCAGTACCTCTAGCACCAAAGACAATGACACACACAAAAAGGTGCCACTACCTGCTGACTTTCTAAAAGACACATGTACCTCCAAACACTCTTGGCATCAAATTCCATTACAAAGACAAAATACAAAAACACACCACTTCAAATTTCTACCTCTGCTTACTGACTTAGAATATTTACAACCAAGCAGTTCAGTACACACAAAAGTATACCTGGTCAAGCCCTTAGCCTGTGCAGTAAGTTCTAAAATTAATTGGAGATATCAGTGATTGGGACATTCATTACCTAAATAACTATCTTATTTCTTTAACTTCCAAACCAAAAGGCAGAACAAAACCTGACATGACATCCACAACCGCAGCTAAGACAGAAATCTAGATCAGTGCTGTCCAAAAGAACAAGGATGAAGATGCTCCCTATCTGTGCTGTCTGTGAGAGCATCCACTAGCTATCAAAACAAGTAAACAATGAGCACCTGAAAAATGTGGCCAGGATAGGATCTGATTTTTTATTTAACTTCAGTCTGAATTTAAATAGTCATGTTTGGTTGTAGGTTACCATACTGGACAATGCAAATCTACAGTTTTAGAAAGAACAGTTTCTACAGAACAGTTTAGAAAGAAACAAGGAGAGCAAAGCGTAAGAAGTAGACATGAAAACCAACTGTATTTTACATCACAGTTTAAGAAAAAACAAATTGGTAACTTGTCAATCCCCATTAGCTTGCACTTTTAACACATTCTTGGTGGATCTACAACATAAGATGTGGAGATTTTTCACATACTTCATTTACTTCTCTGGTTCAACGATCATTTCTGGAAAAGTGAATACTTTTCAATACTCTATTTCTCTATTCTGTGCCAGGATCTAATTTCATTTTCTTAATTGAATAAGTAAAGTACTTACACAAAGGCCACAGAAGGGGGTAAAAGACAAGTCACAGTCCCTGTTTTGAGTTCACCATCTAGAAAAGTGCTGTCCCAGAGAACTTTCTGTGAAGATGAAAATGTCCATCTGCTCTGTCCACATCCAGTAGTCACTACCTGAACACTTGAAATGTGGCTAGACCAAGGACCTACACGTTAGCTGAACTCTGAATAGCAACATGTAGGTGGTGGGTACTGTACTGGACAGGCAGGTCTGCAAGTCAGAAGACATAAACCATGATAACTCGGGGCCAGAGTGTTAAGGGTCATAAAGGAATAAAGTGTTGTGAGGGTTGAGTGGGAAGAGCAAAAGTTTAATGCAGGAGGAGAGGAATGGTCAGGAATAACTTGGATTACAAAGGTGGTAAAAACTCTCAACAGGTAGGATCTTGAAAAGCCACAGAAATTAGAAAATCCAAGATGCACTTTAGGGACACTTTGCAACTGGGCTTGTTTGGAGCTTGGGCTACATGTGAATCAATGAAGATGATTACGGAGACATAGGTTAGGTTGGAACTATCACATGGAGACTCTTAAATGTGGGGCTGCACAGGAGATGTCATCTGGTAGGCAATGAAGCTGATGAACAGCATAGCAGCTAAAGACAGGAGCTACCATTTGACCTGGCAACTCCACTCCTAGGTATATACCCAAGAGAAGTGAAAACACATATCCACACAAAAACTTGCACCTGAACTGTCTGTAACAAAATTATTCATTACAGCCAAGAACAGTAGACAGCTCAAAGCACTGAATGCCACAAAGGCTTTCCTTTCACAACCTTACAGTCTAAACCACTAGTAAAATCTTACTCTACATTTGCCACTAAAAAAATGTACAGAATTACACTTGAATTCTAAATACCATACATCCAAACTACCCAGAAGGTATAGTTCCTAAAAGCTTTTATGCTTCCCAAGAGACTAATAACTATTTCCTAAACTGATTAAGAAGTTATAATTAAAACTTACAGGTAAAAAAATAACAGGATTAATGAAAGAAAAAGTTGCAGTTCCCACTTCAACAAAAAGGTTTGCACAAGGCCTATGAACAATACCATAACAGCTTCTTAAGTTACTTGTTCAAATGATGAGATTCCCCCAAGATGATGACCCTCAAGGGCAGGGAAATAGCTTATTCAAGCCTGGCCCCCTGCATCTCTCTAGTCCAAAGATAGTTCATATGCTCTGAATGTTCTTTAATAAATAGAACTGTCCAATAGAAAATACAGGAATCTTCATAGCAATAAACATGAAATTGAGATGATTATATAAAATCTAATTTAGAACTGTTGGAATATATGCTTATTGATTGTTGTTGTTCAGTCATTCAATCATGTCCCAATCTTTGCAACCCCGTGAACCGCAGCTTGCCAGGCTTCCCTGTCATTTGTTATCTCCCAGAGTTTGCTCAAATTCATGTCCACTGAGTCGGTAATGCTATCTAACCATCTCATCCTTTGTTGCACCCTTCTCATTTTGCCTTCAATCTGTCCCAGCATCAGGGTCTTTTTCAATGAGTCACCTCTTCGCATCAGATGGCCAAAGTACTGGAGCTTCAGCTAAAATTCTTCCAATGAATATTCAGGGTGGATTTTCTTTAGGATTGACAGGTCTGATAGCTTTGCAGTGCAAAGGACTTGTCTTCTCCAGCACCACAATTCAAAAGCATCAATTGTTCAGCCTTCAACTTTCTTTATGGTCCAACTCTCACATCTGTACATGACTACTAGAAAAACCATAGCTTTGACTATACAGACCTTTGTGGCAAACTGATATTTCTGCTTTTTAATACACTGTCTAGGTTTGTCTTAGCTTCCTTCCAAAGAGGAAGCGCCTTTTACTTTCATGGCTGTAGTTACTGTCTGCAGTGATTCTTGGAGCCCAAGAAAGTAAGATCTGTCGCCGCTTCCCCTTTTCCCCTTCTATCTGACAGGACATGACGGGACCAGATGCCACAATCCTAGGTTTCTTTTAATATTGAGTTTAAGCCAGCCTTTTCACTCTCTTCTTTCACCCTCATCAAGAAGCTCTTTAGTTTCTCTTCACTTTCTGCCATTAGGGCGGTATCATCTACATATCTGCGGTTGTTGACATTTCTCCCAGTAATCTTGATTCCAGCTTGTCCTTCATCCAAGCCAGCACTTCAAATAATGTACTAAAATTCTTCCAATGAATATTCAGGGTGGATTTTCTTTAGGATTGACAGGTCTGATAGCTTTGCAGTGCAAAGGACTTGTCTTCTCCAGCACCACAATTCAAAAGCATCAATTGTTCAGCCTTCAACTTTCTTTATGGTCCAACTCTCACATCTGTACATGACTACTAGAAAAACCATAGCTTTGACTATACAGACCTTTGTGGCAAACTGATATTTCTGCTTTTTAATACACTGTCTAGGTTTGTCTTAGCTTCCTTCCAAAGAGAAAGCGCCTTTTACTTTCATGGCTGTAGTCACTGTCTGCAGTGATTCTTGGAGCCCAAGAAAGTAAGATCTGTCGCCGCTTCCCCTTTTCCCCTTCTATCTGACAGGACATGACAGGACCAGATGCCACAATCCTAGGTTTCTTTTAATATTGAGTTTAAGCCAGCCTTTTCACTCTCTTCTTTCACCCTCATCAAGAAGCTCTTTAGTTTCTCTTCACTTTCTGCCATTAGGGCGGTATCATCTACATATCTGCGGTTGTTGACATTTCTCCCAGTAATCTTGATTCCAGCTTGTCCTTCATCCAAGCCAGCACTTCAAATAATGTACTTTGCACAGAAATCAAATAAGCAGGATGACAATATTACAGCCTTGACATACTCCTTTCCCAATTTTTTACCAGTCTGTTGTTCCATGTCTGGTTCTAAATGTTGCTTCTTGATCCACATAGATTTCTTAGGAGACTGGTAAGGTGGTCTGATATTCCCATCTCTTTAAGAATTTTCCACAATTTGTTGTGACCCACACTGTCAAAGTGGATCTTTAGCACTGTCAATGAAGCAAAAGTAGATATTTTCCTGGAATTCCCTTGCTTTCTCTATGATCCAATGAATGTTGGCAATTTGATCTTTGGTTCCTCTGCCTTTTCTAAACTCAGGCCTTCTTAAGTGAACAGTGCAAAGAAATCGAGGAAAAAGATAGAATGGGAAAGACTAGAGATCATGTCAAGAAAACTGTAGATATTAAGGGAACATTTCATGCAAGGATGGACACTATAAAGGACAGAAATGTTAAGGACCTAACAAAGAACAAAGAGATTAAAAAGAGGTGGCAAGAGTACACAGAAGAACTGTACCAAAACTGGGTCTTAATGACACACACAACCACGATGGTGGGGTCACTCACCAAGAGCCAAACATCATGGAGTGTGAAGTCAAGGAGGCCTTCAGTTCAGTTCAGTCGCTCAGTCGTGTCCGACTCTTCGCGACCCCATGAATCGCAGCACGCCAGGCCTCCCTGTCCATCACCAACTCCCGGAGTCCACTCAGACTCGTGTCCATTGAGTCAGTGATGCCATCCAGCCATCTCATCCTCAGTCGTCCCCTTCTCCTCCTGCCCCCAGTCCCTCCCAGCATCAAAGTCTTTTCCAATGAGTCAACTCTTCGCATGAGGTGGCCGAAGTACTAGGAAGCATTACTACAAATAATTAGTGGAGGTGATGGAATTCCAGTGGAGTTATTTCAAATCCTAAAAGATGATGCTGTTAAAATGCTGCACACAATATGCCAGGAAATTTGGAAAACTCAGTGGCCACAGGACTGGAAATGGACAGTTTTCACTCCAACGTCAAAGAATGTTCAAACTACCATACAATTGTGCTCAGTTTATTGATTAGTGGACATGAATGCTGAACCCACTGACCAATCTTAACATCAATAAGAGCAAACTATTTATTTTTTTTAATTTTTATTTATTTTGGCTGTGCTGGGTCTTCACAGCTGCTCGAGCTTTCCTTTAGTTGTGCTGGGAGGTAGCTCCTCTCCAGCTGCTGCTCCAGCTTCTCATTTGGCAGCCTCTCGTTACAGAGCACAGGATCTAGAGTGTGCGGGCTTCACAGCTGCCACTCCTGGGCCCTAGAGCACAGGCTCAATAGTTGTGGCACACGGGCAAGTGGGATCTTCTTAGATTACGGATTGAATCCATGTCTCCTGCATTGGCTGGTGAATTCTTTACTACCACTAAGCCACCAGGGAAGCCCCCCAAACTACTTATTACATGCATCCTCATACAATGGAATCACTGCATCATCTGAGATGTACTACTACAAAAATGCTAAAATATGAGTCCAATGCACCCTACACATCTACCTCCCAGGTGACAGAAAAAGGCAGGAGTTAGAGAAAAATACTGAACACCATAAAGCAATCAGACAAAGCTAAAAGGAGGGAATCTAGAGGGCAAGGGGTCACTTCTTCAGTAAGTCAATGGTCTGGGAAAAGGCAGACAGTAGGGAGAAGGATGGTTCTAGATTAACATAGATTTAACAAAGGCCGCAGGAGGTTTAGTCCCCTTCTCCTCCTGCCCCCAGTCCCTCCCAGCATCAAAGTCTTTTCCAATGAGTCAACTCTTCGCATGAGGTGGCCGAAGTACTAGGAAGCATTACTACAAATAATTAGTGGAGGTGATGGAATTCCAGTGGAGTTATTTCAAATCCTAAAAGATGATGCTGTTAAAATGCTGCACACAATATGCCAGGAAATTTGGAAAACTCAGTGGCCACAGGACTGGAAATGGACAGTTTTCACTCCAACGTCAAAGAATGTTCAAACTACCATACAATTGTGCTCAGTTTATTGATTAGTGGACATGAATGCTGAACCCACTGACCAATCTTAACATCAATAAGAGCAAACTATTTATTTTTTTTAATTTTTATTTATTTTGGCTGTGCTGGGTCTTCACAGCTGCTCGAGCTTTCCTTTAGTTGTGCTGGGAGGTAGCTCCTCTCCAGCTGCTGCTCCAGCTTCTCATTTGGCAGCCTCTCGTTACAGAGCACAGGATCTAGAGTGTGCGGGCTTCACAGCTGCCACTCCTGGGCCCTAGAGCACAGGCTCAATAGTTGTGGCACACGGGCAAGTGGGATCTTCTTAGATTACGGATTGAATCCATGTCTCCTGCATTGGCTGGTGAATTCTTTACTACCACTAAGCCACCAGGGAAGCCCCCCAAACTACTTATTACATGCATCCTCATACAATGGAATCACTGCATCATCTGAGATGTACTACTACAAAAATGCTAAAATATGAGTCCAATGCACCCTACACATCTACCTCCCAGGTGACAGAAAAAGGCAGGAGTTAGAGAAAAATACTGAACACCATAAAGCAATCAGACAAAGCTAAAAGGAGGGAATCTAGAGGGCAAGGGGTCACTTCTTCAGTAAGTCAATGGTCTGGGAAAAGGCAGACAGTAGGGAGAAGGATGGTTCTAGATTAACATAGATTTAACAAAGGCCGCAGGAGGTTTTCGTTTGAATCCTGATTTTAAGATGGAAAAAATTATAAAAAGGTATTTTAAGGAATGAGGGGTACAAATAAACATGGGCTAGATATCAAATGGCATTAAACAATCATTAATTTTGTTCTATGTGAGAATAGCATTTTGTTATGTAAATTGATCTTTAGAAGTACATATTAAACTGTACAAGGGTAAAAATGACACGATGTCTGTAATCTAAAACATTTTTTTCTTTTTAATTGGAGGCTAATTACAATATTGTGGTGGTTCTGCCATACATTCACATGAATCAGCCATGGGTGTACATGTGTTCCCCATCCTGACCCTCCCTCCCACCTCCCCACCTCCCCATCCCATCTCTCAAAGTCATCCCAGTGTACCAGCCCTGAGCAACCTATATAATGGGATTGATATGTTGGGCACATGGCTGTATGTTGTATTTGCATACTTTTTAAGTAATGAAAAGTTAAAGGTAAAAAACCCCCATCACCACTCTGCCTGGGATTTTAGTGCCTATGGTCACCCAGAAACCACCAATTTCCCAGTCTGATTTGGTATGGTCCAAGAATCCCAATTTCAAGGCTAGAGTCAGAAAGAAAGAAAGAAAGTGAAGTCGCTCGATCCTGTCCGACTCTTTGCAACCGCGTGAACCTACCAGGCTCCTCCATCCATGGGATTCTCCAGGCAAGAATACTGGAGTGGGTTGCCAAATTTCCTTCTCCAGGGGATCTTCCTGACCCAGGGATCAAACGCAGGTCTCCCGCATTGCAGGCAGACGCTTTACCCTCTGAGCTACCAGGGAAGCTAGTGTCATTTTTTTTTTTTAAAGTTTCGCATTTGTAATGATGAAAATCTCAGCATTCCTATGGGTGGTTTGACATGTGCAGCAAAATAGGTAAGTCTCAGATTAGGGTTTCGGAGAAGGCAATGGCACCACACTCCAGTACTCTTGCCTGGAAAATCCCATGGACGGAGGAGGCTGGTGGGCTGCAAGTCCATGGGGTTGCTAGGAGTCAGACTGAGTGACTTCACTTTCACTTTTCACTTTCATGCATTGGAGAAGGAAATGGCAACCCACTCCAGTGTTCTTGCCTGGAGAATCCCAGGGACAGTGGGGCCTAGTGGGCTGCCACCTATGGGGTCGCACAGAGTCGGACACTACTGAAGTGACTTGGCAGCAGCAGATTAGGGTTTAAAAAAAGATTAACAGCAAAAATTTCTCAACTTGAAATCTAATAATCCTTGAATCTAATAATCTAAGAAAGAAAGTATATTTAACATCCATCACTGTACTAGTTTCTCTAGTCTCAAAATATACCATGACCTAAACAAAGTTCCCACACAAAACAGTAATTCTAAAACTTTAAAAAAGAAAAAAAGAAAGTGAAGTCGCTCAGTCGTGTCTGACTCTTTGCTACCCTGTGGACTGTAGAGGCCTTGTGTATTATTTTTCTTCACACCAAGAAAACTAAAGTCAAAGGGCTTAAATTCTCTCAGACAGCAATACACAAGATAAAATCCGAACACAATCAACACTGGAAAGTCTGGGTAACGCCTGATAACATCAAGAAGAGCACATAATAAGATAGACTCTGAACGCCTCCAAACTCAAGCTTCACTATCAAGATTTCCAATCTACTGGGAGACATCCACATATTTCTGCACAGAACTTTGAAGATATAGACATAAAGTGGAACACAGGCATAAGAAAAGTAACCATACCTCTATTTGGCTGGTGTGCTATTGTTTTAAAATTGCTCTCAATTGATCAGTGAAAAGAAACTGTTTAAATAAGACAAGTTTGGGAGGCAAAAATTTGCCTTTAAGCTACAGAACTTACTAAAAAAAAAAACTTAAAATAGTATTCTTTATACGCACTTAAGCTTCTTTTTCCCAATTCTAATCCTCTACCTCTGTGGCATTACACTCATTTTCTCGTTTGAAAATTGAAATAATTTTGACATCACAATTCTGTCTAACCTTAAAACAGAAATGAGTTGAATGGCAGTTGTAGAGTAGAATACTAAATAAAAATCTAACAAATCTATCAGGCCTGGATAAGAGGGCAGAGGCAGTAATACCAACAGCAGCTTCCTCCACCCTTCCGGCTTGTAGGATCCTTCCCCTATTCTGAAAAGCAGGAGGCAGGAAGAAGGGATGCTACCTGCTCCGCGTGTCTAGAGTGACTGCTACACAGAACCTAGAGGAAGGCTGCAGTTTCCAACTCTTAAAGCCTGCAGGGACCTCTACCACACCTTCAGTTCAGTTTAGTTGCTCAGTCGTGTCTGATTCTTTGCGACCCCCTGGGCTGCAGTATGCCAGACTTCCCTGTCCATGGCCAACTCCCAGAGCTTGCTCTAACTGTCCATCCTGTCGGTGATGCCATGCAACCATCTCATCCTCCGCAGTCCCCTACTCCTCCCACCTTCAGTCTTGCCTAGGATCAGGGTCTTTTCCAATGTTCTTCACATCAGGTGGCCGAAGTATTGGAGTTTCACCTTCAACATCAGTCCTTCCAAAGAACACCCAGGACTGATCTACTTTAGGATGGACTGGTTGGATCCCCTTGCAGTCCTTGCAGGGACTCTCAAGAGTCTTCTCCAACATCACAGTTCAAAAGCATCAATTCTTCGGCGCTCAGCTTTCATTATAGTCCAACTCTCACATCCATACATGATTACTGGAAAAACAGCTTTGACTAGAGGCACCTTGGTTGGCACACCTTAGTTTGCCCATTTAGTCACAAATACGACTAAACGGAAGTAATTATGCAAACACATACTAAAGCAAGCCCACCCTATAAACCTCAAAACCAACAAAAAAACTTCACAATGTGTACCATAGTACCTTCAACAACAGAACAATTAGCCTAATTCTTTCCTGTCAAAGCAAAAATAACCCAATCCTTGTTTACTTAACCAAAGTTCTAAAATGTGTCCCTATTATTATCGCCAAGTTTTTCATATACTACTTGAGAAAATAATCTTAAAAATTACACAAGGGTGACTTGAGAATTTAAGGAGGGGGAAGGAGACAAACCTTTTCATTTAAAGAAAGCCTTGCTTGGCAAAACACTCCAAAATACTTTCATGTATGACTTTAATGAAGCATTAACTCATACAATCCATTAGATGCACGCTTATATACACTATAAAACAGGAAGATCCTATTCGAGGACGCTGTAAAGGCGCACCTCTCTTTCGAAGTGAACCAAGGCTGGGCCACGACACGTCCTTTCTGGATAAAACATTGAAACCCTTTCAAGCTAAAGCTTCTGCCAGGCAAATAGAATAATGTTTACTTTGTGAAAAAAGTGGATAGTTTACACACTGGAAACGATAAGATCCTACTAACCGAAACACCACCCCATTGCTTCCCCATATTTTGCATTTTCCTGACCTAATCACCTGGACCTTAAAAAAAAAAGACCCAGAGAACACTGTTGTGCAACAAACGCCGCTCTCGCCGGCCCAGGGGCAGCTTCCCCGCCGCCCACGCCGCACCTGCCAGCGCGCCCTGCAGCCCAGTCCCGCCTCCCTCTGGCAGCACCCGCCTGCCTGGCCCCGCGGGACAAAGCGCCGCCGCGGGCCCGACCTTGGCGCCGCCCAAATCGGCCGCACAAAGCGCCGCACTTCCGGCCGCGCACGCCGCCGCCAAGTCCGCCGCCCGCCCCGCCCGCACTCACCGCGCCGCGAGGGCAGACTGGGCCTCAGTGATCAGAGCTCGCCGGCCCAGGGCGGGCTCAGCGGTCGGGGTCGGTGAGAGGCGCGCGCTGCGTAGGCCTGCTCCGTTGCGGGGCTGAGCCGCGAGGCCCGGGTCGCCCCACCGCCGCTTACCCGGCCCGCGCTCCCGCTCGCCCCGCTCTGCCTGGCCCGCCTCTCCGCAGCCCGCGCTCCTCGCCGACGCAGCGCTGCCGCCTAGCCCAAACCTCACTTCCGCCTGGAGCCCGCCTTGGCGGGGGCGCGCCGACACGTGACCCGCCGGCGCCTTCCGGGCTCCGGGTCGGCGTGCGCGCCCCCGCCGACGTCCGAGAGGCGACGGGACCCGGAGGCCTCCGGGAAGTGTCGCGTACAGAGACCGTCGGGCCGAATTTCTGTGGTCTCGGCGTCTGGAGCGTCCAGGGCGGGGGGGTTCAGACAGAAGTCACATGGCGCCCGGAGGATATCTGTTGACTCATTCGAATAAACGCTCATGTGGAATATTTTTCCTTAGGCCATCTTTGGGCTCCTACTCTCGTGGTATGGAAAGGGCCCAATGGAACATAATTATTAACTTCTTAAGGGGAAAAAAAATGTATTCGATTTCATGTGTTTAAATAGCCCCGCACTACAGGAACCCTTGTGTGAATGCAGGCGCGGCGGCGGGGGCGCGCTCCTCCCCATGCCAGGCTCCGGTCCCCCCGCCTCTGTGGTCGCCTGTCGGCTTAACTGCGGGACCTCCCGAGCTCGCGCGCTCGGCGCTCTTCGCGTTCGCAGTTCTGAGTGCTCTGCATTCATTAAGTCACTTAATACAATAAAGTCGTTTTACAAATGAAGCAGTTAAGGCACGAAGAGGCTGACAGGTTCCTTCGAGAGCAGACAATTTCTTGGAAGCCGACCAGATTGAAACCCGAACGTCTGACTTCAGGGCACTTGTTCTTAAAAGGCGACTTTGGGGTTTGCGCTTTCCCAGAGCTGCTCTCAACTATTTCTGGAACGTTACCAGGGCTCACAGGTTCCCTGCGTGGATCTGAGAGCCAATGGTTCTGCCTTGGAGAAAGGTGGAGAAATCCTGTGGTCTCTGCTCAGCTGGGAGGGTCCAGGCAGTCTATCTTTCCCTGACCAAGCCGAGAACATCTACTACAGTTCCTAAAGACTGGTTGGCATTTCTAAGATAGAAGTGCACGTTAAAATGCTACCCACTCCAGTATTCTTGTGCTTCCCTTCAGTAGGACACGACTGAAGCGACTTAGCAGCAGCAGCAGCAGTATAGTTCATAGGGTTGCAAACAGTCGGACATGACTGAGCCACATTCACTAAAATAGTTGCAAAGGACTTGATTTTTGTCACACGATAGAAGATGATTTTAAATACAACTAGATGTTACTCTTAACCGTTGTAATATAGACACTATGGTGATTTGAGTCCCACTGAAAAGTGAAAGAAGTCGGTCTGCTGCTGCTGCTGCTGCTAAGTCGCTTCAGTCGTGTACGACTCTGTGCGACCCCATAGACGGCAGCCCACCTGGCTCCCCCGTCCCTGGGATTCTCCAGGCAAGAACACTGAAGTGGGTTGCCATTTCCTTAGTTTCCATTTTAAAAGTACATGAATAAAGGGCTTTCCTGGTGGTTTAATGGTTAAGAATTCACCTGCTGATGCAAGGGATGCAGTTAGATCCCTGGTCTGGGAAAAATCCCACATGCAGAAGAGCAACTAAGCCAGAGCAGCACAACTACTGAGCCTGCCGGCCCTAGATCCTGTGCTCCACCTTAAGAGAAGCCACTGCAATGAGAAGCCCATGTACCCTAAGGGAGAGTAGCCTTTGCTCAAGAAAACTAGAAAAAGGTCCTTGCAGTTTAAGGAAGACCCAATAAGCCAAAGATAATTTAGAAATACATGAATAAGTTCTGTAACAGTACAGAATTCCATTGTGCTTTTTCTTCTGAAACTCCTGCTTGCATACCACTGTCTGCACAGAATTTAACCCTAATATTAATATATTTGTGTATTTAGTCTCTCTATTTTTTAAAATCACTTGTATCTGTCAGGATAGCTAGGAAATGCTGCAGTAACAAGCCCCAGATCTCAGTGTTTTCACACAATAGAGAAGTTTATTTCTCACTTAAACATCACATCTGAAGCAAATGAAATCATCTAAAAAACTATACTAACAAGAGCAACCAGTGATTATCAAAATGGGAAAAAATATAAGGTATCTAAATTAACAATGAATTAGAAGATATGATGGAAGAGAAGATCCATTTTATACAAGGTTGATTACTTATAGACAAAACAATACATAAAAATAACAATAATACCCAGAGATAAAACTTGCATAATAGTTGTGAAGGGTCTATATGAATAAAATTTAAAATACCCACCAAATCACACAAAAAACTTCTTAAATACATGGAGAAAAACATTACTCTTGGATAATTTTTCTAAATTTATGAATGTAACACAATTCCTATCAAACACCAATAATTACTTTTAATTAGGTAAGTGAGTGAAGTGAAGTGAGCTCTCTCAGTCGTGTCCGACTCTTTGCAACCCCATGAACTGTAGCCCACCAGGCTCTTCCATCCATGGGATTCTCCAGGCAAGGATACTGGAGTGGATTGCCATTTCCTTCTCCAGGGGAACTTCCCGACCCAGGGATTGAACCCAGGTCTCCCGCAATGCATGTGGGCGCTTTACCCTCTGAGCCACCGGGGAAGCCCTTAATTAGGTAAAGTGATTCTGATTTACACATGAAAAAATCAACAAGAAAAATCAAAAGCAAGAGTATCTGGAGAATTCCCTAGCAGTTAGGACTCAGCTTTCATTGCCCAGGACTCAGGCTCAGTTCCTGATGGGGAAACTAAGATCCTTCAAGCCAAAAAATAAAAGAATATTTGCCAGGAAAACATTGAGGGCACAGAGTAATAGTAAGGATGCTACTAGACCTATTGAAATAAGAAAACATATTTAAAATCCTCAATGTGGAGGAGCTGTAAGGCTTTGAGCAAATACTGAAAATATATTTGCTCCACTCATGACGAAGGTTGGGAGCTGGAAGGAGCATAACGGAGGGTTATGAGCGTTCATCGAGTGCCTGAGGCTGGGAACGGATGACGAAGGGTCAATACGCCCGGCCTTGAGGTGTTCAACGGCTTCCTTTTGACCACCTGTTTCTGGGAGCAAGGACTGTTGTTTCATGATAAGACTTCCTTTAGAGTTTCGCCAAGGCTATGTATGTCTTGGGCGGTGGGAAGTGTATTTTATGCTTGAATGCTTTGATGTTTATTGAGAAAGCCTACGTGCAAGTCTGCTTTATGCTCTGTTCCCTGAGACCATAAAACTGCGCAGCTGGATAATAAACTTTGTCAGTCCACTAGAGGCTGTCCCTGAGTGTTCCTTTCAGAGCGCGGTTCTCCAAGCCTTACACTCAACCAACAAAGCAGTGTGTCATGGACAGACAGATCAATGAAATAGAACATTCAGAAATACACTCAGATTATTTTCAGAAGTGATATCTGATAAAGGTAGCATTTCAAGTCACTGCGAAGAAAGATGGACTGCTTAATAAATGGTATTTGGACAGAAACAGCCATCTGAAAAAATATAAAATTGAATCTATAGCTTACCATACCAGAATAAAATCCAAATCAAAAAAGATACAATGTACAACAATGGAATTATAACAAAAAATAATTTTTTTTTAAATCTTGGAGTAAAAAAGCCTTTTTAAAAAAATCAAACTTTAAACTTTTTATTTTCTCTTTGGGTATAGCCAATTAACAATGTTGTGGTAGTTTCAGGTGAACAGCTAAGGGACTTAGCCTCACGTATACATGTATCTGTTAGGTAGGAAGTTTGACAAAAGCAACAAGGGGAGGTCTGGCTAAAAGGGATGCAAGCTGATCTCTGAACTCCACCTTAGACACACCCAGGAGAGCTCACGGATAGGCTGCAAAATAAACACAGAGACTTTTCAACTTCTGCATGTGTCCTAGGCACCACAAAATGACCACAGGGGCTTCTCCAAGTAACATTAGGCAGTTAGGAGCCCAGTAAGGGATCATGAATATTCTACATATAATTAAAACAGACTGAATTATGGAAAGACATAAACAGAATGCTGCTGCTGCTAAGTCGCTTCAGTCGTGTCTGACTCTGTGCAACCCCACAGATGGCAGCCCATGAGGCTCCCCAGTCCCTGGGATTCTCCAGGCAAGAACGCTGGAGTGGGTTGTCATTTCCTTCTCCAATGCATGAAAGTGAAAAGTGAAAGTGAAGATGCTCAGTCGTATCCGACTCTTAGCGACCCCCATGGACTGGAGCCCATCAGGCTCCTCCGTCCATGGGATTCTCCAAGCAGGAGCACTAGAGTGGGTTGCCATTGCCTTCTCCGATAAACAGCATAGTCTACTGTTATATAGCATATGCCCATTTGCATTCCCTTTCATTGATTGGAGGTGAGTACAAGCACTACTTTGCACGGGCCAAAAGGAGGAGACTGGAAGTATGAAAGGAGGAAGCCAAGAGGGATCAACAGGAAGAATGAGGAGGATTCCTTTGGGGTGGGCCTGTTCTCATGTCATTCGAGTGTCTAATAAAAGATTCTGTCTGCTTGAGCTGAACTAAGCTGTAACTTGTCAGACCATTTAGCCCATTGCTCCAAATTTTTGCTGCAATGAGACAAGAACCCAGGAAGAGAAGTAAACTGGTCTGACATACCATTCTCCCCCAAACCTCACTCCCATTCAGGATGGCACATGACGTTGAGCAGAGTTCCAAGAACCTTTTTAAGCTGCCTATCAAAATCTAGACATCATGGGTATGAAAAGCTTTGGTTTGACAAAAAAAGCACCATGAGAATAGCCAAAGACGGATTAACAAATGATTAACCATTTGTCTTTGATTAATATTAACATTAAAAGACAAATTGGCTTTCATGCGGGAGATCTGGGTCGATCCCTGGGTTGAGAAGGTCCCCTGGAGAAGGGAAAGGCTACCTACTCCAGTATCCTGGCCTGGAGAATTCCATGGACTGTATAGTCTGTGGGGTCGCAAAGAGTCGGACATGACTGAGCGACTTTCAATTTCACTTTAAAAGACAAATGATTAACATTAACAAATAGCTCCAACACATACCATAGGCAAAGAACTAATCTCCTTAGTATTTAAAGAGCTTCCAGAAGTCAATAAGACAAAGCCCTAAAATCCAATCAAAAAATGAGGAAAGTTCACAGAAAAAGAAATAAATGTCTCTTAATTACATGAAAAATAAAAAATAAAAAGATTCAACCTCACTCTTAAAAAGAAAGTTAAAACTCTTTGAGAGAGGATTTCCCTGGGGATCAAGTGGTAAGACTCTGCGTTCCCAACGCTGGGGGCTTGGGTTCAGTTCCTGGTCAGGGGCCTAGATCCCACGTGTCACAACAAAGAGTTCACATGGCACAACTAAAGATCCTGCAAGTCACAACGAGGATGGAAGATTTCGAGTGCTACAGCTGAGACCCGGTACAGTTCAGTTCAGTTCAGTCGCTCAGTCATGTCCGACTCTTCGCGACCCCATGAATCGCAGCACGCCAGGCCTCCTCCCTGTTCTTCACCATCTCCCAGAGTTCACTCAGACTCATGTCCATCGAGTCAGTGATGCCATCCAGCCATCTCATCCTCGGTGGTACCCTTCTCCTGCCCCCAATCCCTCCTAGCATCAGAGTCTTTTCCAATGAGTCAACTCTCCCGGTACAGTCAAATAACAAAAAGAATAAATATATTAAAAAAAAAACAAACCTATTTGAGATAGCATCTTTTCCCCTCTTAGATTGGCAAGCACCAAAAAGAAATTTTGACATACCAACAGAAATACTCTCTATTGGTGAGGCTGTGGGGAAGCAGACACATAGCTGGATTGCAGAGGGGACCATTCAGTGATGTATATCAAGACAAATACAGATTTCCCAAGTGGCTCAGTGGCAAAGAAACTGCCCGCCAGTGCAGGAGACTCAGGTTCAGTCCCTGGGTGGGGAGGATCCCCTGGAGAAGGAAATGGCAACCTACTCCAGTATTCTTGCCTGGGAAATCCCATGGACAGAAAGGCCTGGTAGGCTACAGTCTATGGGGTTGAAAAAGAGTCAAACACAATTTAGCAGCTATACACAACAACAAATCAAGAAAAGTATACAGAAGAAAAATTTTCATTCTACAATTCCACTTCCGGGGGTTTGTCTACAGCAATACTCTCTGAAGTGTAAAATGAAATAGGTTCAGGCTTATTCATTGCAGCTTTGCTAGGAGTAGCAAAATATCTGAAACAATCCCAGTGTTTGTCACAATGGGACTGACTGAATAGTTGACTCCGTAACTCAAGATAGAAATGAACAGGTTATCTATATACTAAAATGGAAATATCTTCAAGGTAAACAACTTCCAGATGTTCAAGCTGGTTTTAGAAAAGGCAGAGGAACCAGAGATCAAATTGCCAACATCTGCTAGATCATTGAAAAAGCAAGAGAGTTCCAGAGAAAACATCTATTTCTGCTTTATTGACTATGCCAAAGTCTTTGACTATGTGGAACACAATAAACTGTGGAAAATTCTAAAAAAGATGGGAATAACAGACCACCTGACCTGCCTCTTGAGAAACATATATTCAGGTCAGGAAGCAACAGTTAGAACTGGACATGGAACAACAGACTGGTTCCAAATAGGAAAAGGAGGACATCAAGGCTGTATATTGTTACCCTGCTGATTTAACTTCTATGCAGAGTACATCCTGAGAAACGCTGGGCTGGAAGAAGTACAAGCTGGAATCAAGATTGCTGGGAGAAATATCAATAACCTCAGATATGCAGATGACACCACCCTTATGGCAGAAAGTGAAGAGGAACTAAAAAGCCTCTTGATGAAAGTGAAAGTGGAGAGTGAAAAAGTTGGTTTGAAACTCAACATTCAGAAAACGAAGATCATGGCATCTAGTCCCATCACTTCATGGGAAATAGATGGGGAAACAGTGGAAACAGTGTCAGAGTTTACTTTTTGGGCTCCAAAATCACTGCAGATGGTGATTGCAGCCATGAAATTAAAAGACACTTACTCTTTGGAAGGAAAATTATGATCAACCTAGATAGCATATTAAAAAGCAGAGACATTACTTTGCCAACAAAGGCTAGTCAAGACTATGGTTTTTCCAGTGGTCATGTATGGATGTGAGAGTTGGACTGTGAAGAAAGCTGAGCCCCGAAGAATTGATGCTTTTGAACTGTGGTGTTGGAGAAGACTCTTGAGAGTCCCTTGGATTGCAAGGACATCCAACCAGTCCATTCTAAAGGAGATCAGTCCTGGGTATTCTTTGGAAGGGATGATGCTAAAGCTGAAACTCCAGTACTTTGGCCACCTCATGCGAAGAGTTGATTCAATGGAAAAGACTCTGATGCTGGGAGGGATTGGTGGCAGGAGGAGCAGGGGATGACAGAGGATGAGATGGCTGGATGGCATCACTGACTCTATGGATGTGAGTCTGAGTGAACTCCGGGAGTTGATGATGGACAGGGAGGCCTGGCGTGCTGCAATTCATGGGGTCGCAAAGAGTAGGACACGACTAAGCGACTGAACTGAACTGAACTGAAACTGTTAAATGGACAAAGCAAAGAGTAGAACTGTTGTTATTGGCTGAAATGTGTCACCTACTTTCAATTCATGTGTGAAAGCCCTAAAGCCCAGTGCCTCAAAATGTCTGTATTTGTAGATAGGGCTTTAAAGAGGTAATTAAGTTAAAATGAGGTCAGTAGGGTGGGCCTCTATTCAATCTGATTGATGTTTTTATATGAAGAGGAGATTACAATACAGACAATATAGATTCACTTTCACTTTCATGGACAACCAAGTGAGGACACAGTGAGTAGGTGACCATCTGTAAGCCAAGGAGAGAGGAGAAAGGCCTCAGGAGAGGCCTAACTTGTTGGCACTTTGGACTTCCAGTCTGCAGAACTGTGAGAACGTCAATTTCTGTTGTCTAAACTGTCTTCTCTGTGATATTGTTAGGGGAAGCACACTGATTGAAACTGCCCAACCTGGCCAGGTACCATAGTAACCATTTGCATGAACTGTATTATGACAGGAGATCCTGATAAGGAATATGGAACTAATAAGCCACCACCAACTGGAAGAGTTCGGGAAAGGTCTAAAGGAGACACCGCGTGTCCGTCCACTTCCCGGAATCCCTCTTGCTAGCATCCGTCTTGGCTGAGCAATGCGTGCACCACCTGGAAAGACTCTGAATTAGTGATTGGCCAAAGACCACCCGGAAACTAATCTCATCACCATAAAACATGAGACTGCGAGCCACGCGGCAGAATAGTTCTCCTCGGTTGCCTTACCCTACTGCTCTCCACCCAGGTGCCCTTTCCCAATAAAATCTCTTGCTTTGTCAGCACATGTGTCTCCTGGGACAATTCATTTCCGAGTATTAGATAAGAGCCCAGTTTTGGGCCCTGGAAGGGATCCCCCTTCCTGCTACAAATGGCGACTCTGGCGGGGACTCTTCTTCCCTGAGACTGACATCCTGACCACTCAGGGTACTCCAGGGGACAGCTTGCCTGCCAATGGACCAGACCTAGCAGCCACAACTGGGACCCTTTTGTCCCTGGTCTCCTCCTGATGGGGACAACTGGCCAGAGTGCCCCGACCGGGTAAGGAACAAGAGATTTTATTGACCTCTCTCCCCTTCCCTCTCTTTCCTCTCCTTAACCCTTCCTATCCTTCCCGGTTTTTCTAGTTCCCCGGTCCTGAATGCAGGAATCTGGTCGAAGGGCCTCAGCCTGAGCTGAGGATTAGAGACTGATCACCTCCTCTTGGCAGAGAACTCGAATTCTGGTTCTGTTCTGGTCTGCTTTCTGGTAGGGCCGAGTTCCAGTCCTCCCTTCTCTGGAGACCCAGGGAAAAGTCCCATAATGCCTGGGTAGCTGCAGATGGCAAGAGACGTCTGTAAGGCCACCCCTTTTGCCCCGCTCTCCCGCCTCCTCCCCCTTTTTCTTTCAAGCTGGCTTCCTTTCCTTCCTGTGAAATCTTTGAAGCTGTTAGTACTTGGATCTGAAGTTCTGTGTCTCTATAGGTGGCTTTCTGAGAGACTGTATTTTTGTATTTAAGGGAGGGTCTGATGAGGACTGCCAGATTTATATGTGTGTGTTTTAACTCTGTGTTCTGTGTTGTGATTTTTGATGGCCATTTTGCTTTGTCTGGCCACCATTTGGTTTAGGCCCGCCACCATTTTGTTAGAACTTGATTTTCTTTCTCTGTGCCTTGAGACCAGGGCTCTCAGGAACACTTATCTAGACCATCTCTAACTCCTGAGACTGAGGGAAAAGGGGAAAAAGACTTTTAAATTTTTATTTATTTCAACTGTTTTTTTATAAACTAGTAAGTTTTATATTGTAATATCTAATTCATGACTGAACTTAGAAAATGAAGCTAGATCTTGCACTGTGTCTGTCTAAATATGTCTTGGTATGTCTTTGTCTCTGGGTAATATTTTTGAGGTTAATTTGTAAATGAGCTCTATTTAATTGGCTTAAAAAAAGGTAAGCACTTACAAATCAAATAATTCTAAATTAAACAATAAATTCCAGGTTCATGTGAACTGGGAAATATTTAGTATTAAATACCTGATATTAATGTTTGTTTGTTGACCTATCTAATATAGACATGTCTTAGAGTAATTAACATTAAGTAGAATATTTTCATTGTACCTAGAAAAAAAAAAAAAAAAAAGAGAAAAAATTATAAAAAAATACTAAAAAGAGTTATGCATGATCAGGATTTTCTAAAATTGGATTACAATTAGGTAGATAAATGGATTTTGTTAAAAATTACACAGCCATAAAAAAACTGGTTAGAGTCAGCTAGGTCCAAGAGGGTGGAGCTGACTCTCACTAGACCTCGAGTCTTGGTATTTACTCCCATTGTGACATATCAACAAGCTAAATGATACACCCATCAACATTGACTAAATCTGACCAAATGTTCTAAATGCTTTTAATTGATCTTTTTGATAAAACTTCCTAAATCGAATTCTTTTGAAGTTCCTTTGACCTCTAGCTAACTTTGGGATGATTTAGAGGGCCCCTGAAACATCCCAAAGAGAGAAATTAAACTGTGTTTATTTGGTTGGTTAAATTACATGAAAAAGATTATCAAATTGTTGCAGGAAGAGGGACCCCTTCCAGGGCCTGAAGCTGGGCTCTTTTCTAACACTCGGAAATGAATTGTCCCAGGAGACACATGTGCTGACAAAGCAAAAGATTTTATTGGGAAAGGGCACCCAGGTGGAGAGCAGTGGGGTAAGGGAACCCAGGAGAACAGCTCTGCCTCATGACTGTGGATCATATCATGAACTCCTTATTGCAAAATTCAGGCTGAAATTGAAGAAAGCAGGGAGAATCACTGGGCTTCCCAGGTGGCTCAGTGGTAAAGAATCTGCCTGCCAATGTAGGAGACACAGGAGATATGGGTTTGATCCCTGGGTCAGTAAGGTCCCTTGGATGAGGAAATGGCAACTCTCTCCAGTATTCTTGCCTGGATAGTCCCATGAACAGAGGAGTCTGGTAGTCTACAGTCCACAAGGTCACAAATAGTCATACATGACTGAGTGAGCAAATGGAAAACCACTAGGCCATTCAAGTATGACCTATTAATAACTCAATTCCCTATGATTATACACTGGAGGTGACTAATAGATTCAAGAGATTAGATCTGATGGACAGAGTGCCTGAAGAAATATGGATGGAAGTTTGTAACATTGTACAGGAAAACTGAAAGTGAAAGTCACTCAGTCGTGCCTGACTTTTTGCAACCCCATGGACTATACAGTCCATGGAATTCTCCAGGCCAGAATACTGGAGTGGGTAGCCATTCCCTTCTGCAGGGGATCTTCCCAACCCAGGGATTAAATCCAGGTCTCCCACATTGGTAGTGATCAAAACCATCCCACAGAAAAAGAAATGCAAAAAGGCAAAATTGTTCTGAGGAGGCTTTACAAATAGCTTAGGAAAGAAGAGAAAAAAAAAAGACAGGGAGAAAGGGAAAGATATACTCAAATGAATGCAGACTTCCAGAGAAGAGCAAGGGAGATAAAAAGGCCTTCTCAAATGAACAATGCAAAGAGTTAGAGGAAAATATTAGAATGGGAAAGACTAGAGATCCTTTCAAGAAAATTGGAGATATCAGGGAACATTTCATGCAAAGATGGGAATGATAAAGGACAGAAAAGGTAAGACCTACTAGAAGCAGTAGAGATTAAGAAGCATGGCAAGAATATACAGAACTATACCAAAAAAGGTCTTAATGACCCACATAACCATGATGGTGTGGTCACTCACCTAGAGCCATACATTGTGGAGTTTGAAGTCAAGTAGGCCTTAAGAAGCATTTCTGTGAACAAATCTAGTGGAGCTGATGGAATTCAGGCTGAGCTATTTCAAATCCCAAGAGATGATGCTGTTAAAGTGCTGCACTCAGTATGCCAGCAAATTTGGAAAACTCAGCAGTGGCCACAGGACTGAAAAAGGTCAGTTTTCATTCCAATCCTGAAGGGCAATGCCAAAGAATGTTCAACCTACCATACAATTGCATTTACTTCACATGCTAGCAAGGTTATGCTTAAAATCCTTCAGGCTAGGATTCAGCAGTATGTGAACCCAGAGCTTTCGGATGTACAAGCTGGGTTTCAAAGAGGCAAAGGAACCAGAGATCAAACTGCCAACATTCATTGGATCATGCAGAAAGCAAAGGAGTTCCAGAAAAACATCTAATGCTGCTTCATTATCTAGGCTAAAGCCTTTGACTATGTGAATCATAACAAACTGTGGACAATTCTTAAATAGATGGGAGTACAAGACCACCTTACCTGTCTTCTGAGAAATTTGTATGTGCATTAAGAAACAAGAGTTAGAACCAGACATAGAATAGTTGACTGGTTCAAAATTGAGGAAGAAGTATGACAAAACTACATATTGTCACCCTGGTTATTTAACTTATATGCAGAGTACATCATGTGAAATGCCAGCAACTCAGCTTGTGATTCAGCGATGAATCACAAGCTGGAATCAAGATTACCAGGAGAAATATCAAGAACCTCAGATATGCAGATGATACCATTCTAATGGCAAAAAGTGAAGAGGAACTAAAGAGCCTCATGATGAGGGTGAAAGAGAGTCCAAAAACTGGCTTGAAACTCGACATCAAAAATAACTAATATTAATGGCATCCAGCCCCATCACTTCACAGCAAATAGAATGGAAGCAATGACAGATTTTATTTTCCTGGGCTCCGTAATTACTGTAGATAGTGACTGCAGCCATGAAATTAAAAAGACACTTGCTCCTTGGAAGGAAAGTTATGACAAGCCTAGACAGCATATTAAAAAGCAGAGATATCACTTTGCCGACAAATTCTGTCTAGTCAAAACTATGGTTTTTCTTGTAGCCATGTATAAATGTGTGTTGGACCATAAAGAAGGCTGAGTGCTGAAGAATAAATGCTTTTGAATTGTCGTGCTGGAGAAGACTCTTGAGAGACTCCCCTGGACTGCAAGGAGATCAAACCTGTCAATCCTAAAGAAAATCAACCCTGAATATTCTTTGGAAGGACTGATGGCTGAAGCTGAAGCTCCAGTATTTTGGCCATCTGATGTGAAGAGCCAACTCATTGGAAAAGCCCCTGTTGCTGGGAAAGATTGAAGGCAAAAGGAGAACGGGGTGGCAGAGGATGAGATAGTTAAGTAGCATCATTGACTTGATGGACATGAATTTGAGTAAACTCTGGGAGATAGTGGAGGACAGTAGAACCTGGTGTACTACAGTCTGTGGGGTCACAGCCATATGCAACTTAGTGACTGAAACAACAACAGGAATGTATCACATGTTATACAATTAAATTAAAAAGAAATAAAATTTTCATATTTTGAAGACTGTAAAATGGTATAATCATTTTGGAAAAAGTTCTGGTCATTTCTTTAGAAAAACACACACCTATACACCTATCCTGTCAGCCAGTAAATTGAAGGTATCCGCCAAAGAGAAATGAAAGCATTCTTCCATGCAAAGAGTTGTACAGAAATGTTCATAGCAGTTTTATTGATAACAACCAAAACTTGGGATAAGACAACACGGCAGTCCTTAGGAGAACGATAACTATTCAGGCTCAGTGGCATGCAGGCTGCTTTCAGTGCTTGCACCATCTTTGGGAATCCAAGAGTACATTTTCAGGAATTTGGCAAGCCAGACTTTGTTAAATATTGAATTATAGGAACTTGATGTAAAAACAAAAGGAATAAATACAATTCAAACTTTTCTAATTACTTTCTTGTTGCCTGTTCCCTAAGGTTTTGGGGAGCTCTGGGCTTCGCCAGGTGGAAACTCTGAGCTCTTATATTAATATTTGGCTGTGGGCTCCCTTCCTGTGTCCCTTTCACAGTACTGCCTCTAGAGCCTGAAACATACCATGGCAGGAATGCAACTCATGGGATAGTAGTGATCTGGGCTTGATTTCTTGCTTTGTTAATTTTATGGATCTATGAAGATGATTGAAATAGTGTTAACAATACAGATGAAGAATTTAAAGGGATAGTATATATAGGTGTCATACCTTGAATAGCACAAAACTATTCTTCTAATATTCAAAAACTATTACTATTTCATTCAACAAAGAAGTTACTTGAAGCTCCAACAAGGAAAGAAGTGATTTATTAGAGTGGGATGCTTGTGAGGCTTACAAGCAGTGGTGTGAGAGGGAGAACATAGTGGGCTGCAATTTTATAATCAAAGGAAAAGTAGGGAGGGAGAAAAACCACATTCTTCCTCATCCATGAGTAGACGGACATCAGGTTTCCATCATCAGTTCCTCTTCCAGGTTGGGCAGGAGAGTTTTATTTTCCCTACATTGTCAAGCCAGGACTGTCATGGCACTATGAACAAATAATTTCAGGTCTCAGTACAATGAGGGTCTTTCACTTTGAAATGTCACTTTCCCATAAATTATTATTTTTTATGTGCGCAGAGAGCATGTGCTAGGGGTCATTAACACTGAGCTCTGTGAGCAGGATGTGGATCTTGCCACCACTGTTTTATTGTTCTGGGTCATGTCTCATGCTTCTGATGCATGGTTTTATTGCTAAGCAAGCCTGCTTGGTTTTGTGCTTAAGTATACCTGCTTTCTTGAGTAATCATTAACTTACAGGGGTGTCTCATACTTTTTTCTACTTTAATCTCCAAGTGGGATTAGCTACTTAATCACCTGCTTTGTTCCTTTACTCTGTCCCTATCTCTTTTTTTTTTTTCCCTATCACTTCTATTGAGTATTTCACTAAAAATCTTTTTTAAATTGATCACTGAAAATTGATATTTCATTTGTTTTAATTTGCATTTGTTAGATTCCAGCCAAGAGTCATTTAAAAATCTTTGTTATATTTGGATGTTTTCTTATAGGAATGATTTATTCATATATCCTTTGCCTGTTTTTTTTAATTGGAGTCAGTGTTTTTTTCTGGTCAACTATATATAAATTGAGGGTTTAGTAGGAAAATACTGTTTTCTATTCACTATCTGGAGGCAACATTTTTGGAGGCAACATATAACTCTGTTCTGGTTTTGCACATTGGGATGAACACAGAGATCTATGTCTCTTCCCTTCCAAGGCCCTGTTAAGGTAAAAGAAAAGGTATTTTAAAAATTATTTTTTGATATTTATTTATTTATTTGACTGCACTGGGTGTTAGCTGTGGCATGTGGGGTCTAGTTCTCTGACCAGGAATCAAACTCAGGCTCCCTGCTTTGGGAGTTCAGAGTCTTAGCCACTGGACCACCAGGGAAGTCCCCCAAAGTTTTTTTTGGCTGCACTGGGTCTTTGGTCCTGCGTGTGGATTTTTTCTAGTGGGGGCAAGTGGGGGCTGCTCTCCAGTGACTGTGTGGTGCACGAGCTTATACGTGTGCTGCGTCCCACTGCTGAGGCCCGAGGGCTTTAGTGTGCTGACACAGGTGTGTTCACGGGCTTAGTTGCCTCATGGCATGTGGCTTCCCTGACCAGGGACCAAACCGGTGTCCCTGCATTAACATGTGGCTTTTTAACCACTGGACCACCAGGGAAGTCCCCCAAGAAGGTGTTTTTTAAAGTCTCGAATAGTTCCAGAAAACAAGTTAAAGGATACTGTCAGTTAACTGAAAATTTGACATAACTGATCATAAAAGAAAGCAATTGGGGCCGGAGGCTTCTGATTCAAGATGGCAGATCAAGAACATACTTTTCCATTTCTCCTTACACTTTTATGAAATAGATGATAAATGTTTAAAAAATAATAGACATCAGAGAAAACTGAAGCAGCAGTAGAGGCCCTGGTGCATGCAGCTGGGGAGGGAAGGGACTCACTTTCAAGTGGATAATTCAAATAGGCAGAAAAAGCTGCAACCCAGAGCAGGTGTGATGGGGGCAGAGGGGAAAGGTGGTGAGAAATGAACCTGGAAAGAGGAATAGTAACTGCAAGGCTGCCTGTGCCACAGCTGGACCTCATGTGTCTTCCCCATTCTTGTATGATGTTAGTTTCATGTTTATAGTGAGCAAAAACCCAACTGATCTCCTCAGAAGAAATGAACTCAACTGAAGAAAGCTGAGGCTTCTCGGTAGACGTTGAGGGCAAAATAAAGTCCAATCTAAGTGTACAAAAACTTGTTTCCTACCAATAGCAGCAGTTCCCACACTTCCTCATAGTAGGAGCAAAAGTGTATCAAGTTTGGTGGAAGAGCTTCTGTTCTGGGTTGGACTTCGCTTTGACTTGCCCCCCAGTCAGTTCTCACTAGAACTGTATGACTATTGGGAGAGATTTGGGGTACTGATGAAAACTGTGAAGCTGGTGAAGTTCCACTGCTGTACCCCAAGTGGTACCTCTGCTTTAGATAGACAGACAGATACTGTGAGGGGCGGGTGGGGGGACAGTAATCCATAAATAGAACAGGAGCAGTTGTGATTCATTTAGAACAGGTAAAGCAAGTGGGAAATAAAAGAATGTCTATATGTCTATTACCTCCTGTTGCTTGGAAGATTCTCATTCCAGATTATGTGGGGTGTGGCAGGGAGATGACATTTTACTTCATGTCCTATTTTTAAAATTTTAAAAATTTATTTTTGGCTGCACTGGCTTTTCCTTGCTGGTCTCTAGTTTCAGCGATTAGGGGCTTCTTTGTGGTGTGCGGGTCTCTCATTGTGGTGGCTTCTCACGCTAAGGAGGACTATCTCTCAGTACTTGCAGCTCTCTGGCTCTAGAGCGTGGGCTCTGTGGTTGTGGTGGATGGGCTTCATTGCCCTGCAGCAGGTAGAATCTTCTCAGATGAGCGATCAAACCCGTGTCCTTTGCATTGGCAGGTGGATTCTTAACCATTGGACCACCAGGCAAGTTCCATGTCTTATCTAGACATTCTTTTTTAACCGCAAGAACTTATCATTTTCAGTTTTTCAATATAAAGCAGTACTAGTAATTGGGAAGTGGGGCTAATCAGATCATAGTTTGGTTTGCTTGAGTTGAGTACCACACAATCAATGGAGACAAGGAGTCAGGCAACTGATGGAAACAGTTTCAGTGTGGTTCCCTGAGGCACACCTTTCAGTATTGGCCACATATTCAGTATTGGGAAATGTGTGAATTACCCAAGGTTAGCTTTCTCCCTACTCTACTTTTCTTGTCAGTAAGCTTGGACAGAAAGCCAATTTTACTAAAGCAGAAAACTTACTAACAGGTGTACCTGCTCCAGTTCCCAGAAAATCTATCTACCTACAACTGGACTTAAGTACTACTTTTTCTTGTTAATTTGTTAAAGTGGTTTTTAAGTTGTTTCACTGATTCATTAAAGAAAATTTCTAAAGTACAGAAAAGCAGGAAGAAGAAATAAGTCATTCAGAGTCCTCTCACTCAAGGACAATATGCTAGTGTATTTTTTGGACTCTCCAAATCCAAGCTCTGAAAGATATCTAACATTGAAGGTAGTCAGAGTTAGATCTGTAGCTCTACTGAGACGGTAAGCATCCCCCAGGATACTCAAAAGAGTATTTCTGTCACTCAGTTTCCCCTAATGTTAACATCGTACATAGCCATGGTACAATTGTCAGAACTAAAAATGGCTAATAATTACTGCTAACTAAAATGAGAATTTGGAATTTATGAATTCTTTCACTAACATCTCTTTTCTTCTGTTACAGGATCCCATCCAGGACACTACATTGCATGTAAGTTTCTGTCTTTCTTTGTTTTTCACTACTTGAGTTTTGAGGAATACTGGCGAAGCATTTTGTGGAATATCCCTCAAGTGAGATTTGTCTGATGTTCTTCTCATAGTTAGACTAGGGCTATGCTTTTTCGGGGGAGTAAGACTGTAGGAAAAGTGACCTTGTCATTATGTCCTATCAAGGGTAAATACTACCAAAAATACACTGCTGTTTATGTTAACCTTGATCATGTGGTTGAGTAGTGTTTGACAGGTTTCTTCACCGTGAGGTAATTTTTCCTTTTGCCAACACTTACCCTGGGAGGAAATGACTATGCGCAGCTCATGCTCAGGGATGGGTGGGTGGCGATTAATAAATCTTCCGGATGGAGTGTGATTCATCAGAATTCTTCTACAAGGAAGACTTAGCTCCCTTTCCAAATAATATATTTATTTACAGCAGAATATATTCTAGTATACTTACTTTATATTCTAAATAAAACTGTGCCAGGTTTGGGCACTGGGAGGAGTTGCAGGTTGAGTCCTTTGTCCCTTGACACACCTACACGTAATTTTGAGCATTCCTAACTTATGGCGCTGTGGGATGCTGCAGACTCAGTCGTACTTTCCCTGTCCCAGTTCTAGTCACCGGTATCTCTCAAGAGCCCTGCCCAGCTCCTTTTCCCGGAAAGTGGTATTTACAAGCAATGTCAGGCGAGTCTACTGTTCCTTCCCAGTTGAAACTTAAGCCTGACCCTGCCCACGCCGCCCCCATTCGTCAGGGTCGTTTGGGCCCCGCCGCCCCTCCGGCCTGCCTTGCGTGCCCTGCGCATGCGCGCCGGGGAGGCGTGACGTCTGACGGCGGCCGGGACGCCAGCGTGAGGCCGCCGGCGCCGACTAACCCGGCCGTGTCCTTTCGCTTCGGACCTGTTTCTGTGCGCGGTGGTGGCCGGAGGCTTTCCAGGTGAATATTCCTGTCCGATTTCGGCGACCCAGACCCCCTCAGGCCGGGCCCACCTACCCCGCGCACATCCGAGGAGACCCCAGGCCCGCGCCCTCCGTTCCCCACCCCGGCGGCGGTCCCCCCCGAGTCTCCTCTGGCGAGGCCCATCCGCGCCCCGCAGCCCCGCCCGAGCCCTTCCCTTCCCCTTCCTTTCTCCTCCATGTCACCCTCCTTCTCTGCTTCCCTCCTTCCCGGGCCCTCCCAAGCTTGTCCAAGAGCCGCCGCCCTCGCCTCCTCCAAGCGGACCCCCCTTCCAGACCGTCGCGCTCCGCCCCTCTGATCCCTCGGCGCCTCTCCTATAGCCGTCCGCCTGTGTCTTCTCCAGAGGAAATCCCACCCCACCCCCCTTCGTCCCTTTTTTCTCTCCTCCTGGAGCCTCCTTGGAGCTGCGCGGCCGCGCCCCATCCGAGTTGACCCCTCAGCGGCTCCTTCCCTCCCTCTCTAGAGTCTCCCCTGGAGCCGCCCGGCCAGCTGGAGAGCTCCTGCTGCTGCCCCGCTTCCTGCAGGTGCCCCCCGCCGGCCCGCTGCCCATCTGCAGTGTGGGCGCAGAACTCCGCCCCTGCTGTCCCGCCAGCCCAGGGGATTTGGACTCTTTGGTTCTCCTCCCACCTGGAGGTCTCATCCTCCTTAAGAAGGAGTCTGGAATGGCATTGAAGCTTTGCGCTCGCCTGTGGGGCCCTTCTCCGCTTGGTTTCATCTACTCTCGGTTTTGCAGTGTCTTAATTTTTAAGTGCTCCTAGTTGTATTATGTTCTTTTTTTGACAGTTGATTGTCTCACCTGCTAATTACATTAGGAATCTCAGAGCTCAGGGGTTTTCATTTCGCGTCAGAGTAGTGTTTTTTGCTCTTTTAACTCAAAAGTAGAGTAACTTACAAAGGAACGTGTTTATAAATGACCGAATAGTAAAATTCCAGGTTTCCAGGGTGAGCGGGGGAAAGGAATGAGGTGAGACGGTCACAGTATCAAAAAAATCTAGGGGGACATAGTTAATTTTAAATCATGTTGGAATTGACTCCTGAGAAGCTTTCGTTTTTTTTAATGTCTTTTCTGAATAGGACCGGGTAGAGCCACTGCCAGAGGGAGCATCGCATTTGTCTAAAGGAAAGGAAGTTCCTGGGTCTTGTTGAACTTTGAGGAGACCAGATCCAGTGCAAGAAGTGACTTGTCTCAGTCACGAAGGGAGGGGGAATTAGGGCCCCGAGCTAATTGCCTGTTAACTACCTGTTTGTTTATGACCCTTAATTTTTGTTTGGTAAATAATGACCAAAGCACTGCTGCTGCTGCTAAGTCACTTCAGTCGTGTCCGACTCTGTGCGACCCCATAGATGGCAGCCCACCAGGCTCCCCCGTCCCTGGGATTCTCCAGGCAAGAACACTGGAGTGGGTTGCCATTTCCTTCTCCAATGCATGAAAGTGAAAAGTGAAAGTGAAGTCACTCAGTCGTGTCCGACTCTTAGCGACCCCATGGACTGCAGCCTCCCAGGCTCCTCCATCCATGGGATTTTCCAGGCAAGAGTACTGGAGTGGGGTGCCATTGCCTTCTTCAGACCAAAGTACAATATATGTGTTATGTGCATGTGCAGCAAGACTGCTCCTGCAGCTGGTTTTCTTGTGGTCAGCACGTCCCCTGGGCCCAGGAAGTTCTTCACCCTGGGCTGGGTTGGACTGGTCTGATGGTTATTGATAGAAGGTGGTTGTTGGGGAGAGAGCTGGGCAGGTGCTTGTCTCATCTTCCCTGTGATTAGTGTTTACTCTTGTGTGGTAGTGATGACCTAACTAATGCCCCGGCCCTTCCCCCTACTCCCCCTCAAATGTCTTGAGAGCAGGAATCAAACATATGTTGCAGGATTATGCTGGCAAGTGAGAGTGTCTGGCACAATATAGGTGGTCAGTAAATGCTTACTGAAGGAGATTGCAGAAAAGAACTCAGAACCTAACGCCGTTTCTTTACTAGCATGTTTTTAATGGTGTTAGAATATTCTGTAAGTAAATCACCTGATAATCTCAGGGACTGAATTTGTGAAATGTGTATGTAAGTGGTGTAGAAAGAACAGATACCTTCTTGAGGTAGTCATATTACTTCTTGGGAAAATAGAGGTTTTTCTTGATTTCACTCTAGAAGGTTTGCTGTACTTACCAGGTTGCTATCCTACATTAATATTTGGGTTCTTTCTCCTGTCCTCTTTTTTGTTTCTTACTGGATGTCTAAAGAAATTAAAAAATTACTTTATTAGTGTCAGTAACTACCCAAAACTGCTGAGTAAAATTAACTATTAAAAATGTTACAAAAGGACTTCTCTGGTGGTCCAGTGGCTAAGACTCTGCACTCCCAATGCACGGATTGGGGTTCAATCCCTGGTCAAAGAACTAGATCCACATGCTGCAACTAAAGAGACTGCATGCTGCAATAAAAATGAAGATGGAAGATCGTGCATGCCACAGCTAAGACTGGCGCAGCCAAACAAATGTTCTTGAAAAAGTTACAAAAAGTGGGCTAGTTGAATCAGTCCTGTTTTATTGGCTGTATATTTGCTTCTGAATTTGATCGTGAGTACAGAGTATTGAACTTTCTTGCCTCTTTGTTTTAGTCTGTCTGTCCTTTGATGGGTGCTTGTATTGGGTTTGTTATTAAAAATTGATTGGTATGTGAAATGGCCAACACCAAATATGAACTGACCTCTGAACGATGATAGATTACCCAGTCCTTGTCCCCTGTGTTGTTTTGGAGTCCTTGAAGAACAAAGTTTTTGATAAGGAAGTAATTTTACAGTTAAAATACTAGTTCCTCTGAAAGTGAAAGTGTTAGTCACTCAGTCGTGTCAAACTCTTAATGGGATCCCATGGATTGTCTCCTCTGTCCATGGGATTTTCCAGGCAAGAATACTGGAGTGGGTTGCCATTCCCTTCTCCAGGGGATCTTCCCTACCCAGGGTCTCTTGCATTACAGGCAGACTCTTTACCATCTGAGCCACCAGGGAAGCCCCTAGTAAGTAAAGTTTCTGATAATCTCAGGGAGTGAATTTGTGAAATGTGTAGGTACAGAAAGAACAGATATCACTTTTTAAAAAATTTTGTCCAGCTGTGCAACTGTGGGATCTTAGTTCCCCAGCCAGAGATTGAACTGCTCTTGGCAGTGAGAGCTTGGAGTCTTAATCACTGGACTGTGAGGGAAGTCTCCAGATACCACTCTTGAGGTAGTCATATTCCTTGGAAAGGTAGACAGTGCTAAATAAATGAGCCAGGTAAAGTTGGCTTTTAGTTCAGAACTGTCAGATTCCAAAGGCAATATTCTTTCCAACTTTTAAATTGGTCCCCTTTAAGATTCAATGATTTTTAAAGTGATTTGAGTTCATATTCTAAGTGACTTGAGGAATTCCCTGGCAGTCCAGTGGTTAGGGCTGGGTGCTCTCACTGCCCCAAGGTTGGGGGGAGGGCAGGGTGTGTGTTCTGGGTTTGATCTCTAGGTGGGGAACTAAGATCTCATAAGCCAAGAGGTGCTCCCCCCAAAAATGAAATGTTGAATATGATTTGTATTTTTAAAACTTTTTGTAGGTTTTATTGGTATGTGAATAAGGTGGCTATTTTGCAGCTAGTTTGCTGGTAGGTATTCTGTCCTGTAGAACCGAGTTTTAGTTTATGCATTAGATCCTACTCCAGGGTGTAGCTTCCCTGGTGGCTCAGAAGGTAATCTGCCTGCTGTGCAGGAGACGTGGGTTTGATCCCTGGGTGGGGAAGATCCCCTGGAGAAGAGAGTGGCAACCTCCTCCAGTATTCTTTCCTGGAGAATCCCATGGATAGAGGAGCCTGGCAGGCTACATACAGTCCGTGAAGTCACAAAGAGTCGGACACGATTGAGCTATTAAGCGCTTGTGTACATGTGCACACACACAAAAACACCCATGGAAAGTGAAATTCAGCAAGATATGTCAGAAAGCTATTACTGTTTTTTCAGAGACTGATTTAGTTAGGTATTCTGGGAAGGGTTTTTTGGTTTATGTTTTTTTTTTTCCCCCCCTTCCTTCCACTACGTGTTCAAATTTTGACAGCCAGGGGCATTCTAAGCCATTTGAGAAGCAGCCTGATGTGCTTCTGTCTTCTAGAATGTTTTGGGCAAATTTTAGGTGGATGGTGAGGAAATAATAGCAAAAATAGTAGTAATAATTGCTGTGGGAGCAGCTACCATTTGTTGGTTTTAGTAACTGTCACACACTATGCAAGCACAGGCTATTTTACCCAATTTTCCAAACATCTTATCCAAGTAGGAATTAGTATTCTCACTTTATAGATGAAGAAACTAAGGCTTGGAAAAGGTAAGTAACTTGCCCAAGGTGATTTGTAAGTGACTGAACCAGGATTTAAATGCAGTTCTTTTGACTTCAAAGCCTGTACTCTGAAGCATTAGGTTCTATGAATTTTTAAAAGCATATTATCATAATCATACTTTATGATTTTTGATTCCTAAAAATATAACAAGTTTCTCCCTCCATTTTGAAAACAAAGAACTATTAGAAGGAAGGTTCAGGTAAATGGTGTTCATTTAGGGATTAAAAAAATATTTAAGAATAATTAAAATTATTGCCTACATGTTCACATTTATCAAAATTATATATATACATAAATTGAAAATCCAAATAGCACTTTAAACCTGAGAGTGAAAAACTCACTCCCTTTCCATTAACTAGAGACAACTATTTTTTTTAGCTGCCTTTTTTATATTTGAGATACAATAACATTGCTATTGATTTAGATATAATCTTTGACTTCCTGCCATGGAGGACTTTTGCCTCCTGTAAACACACTTTTTGAGTTTACCAGAGTCTCTTAGATAATGTCAGTTTCTGTCCCTTTCCACTGTCCTCCAATCTGGACTGGTTTCTTTTCTAGGCCTGTGGCACAGTTATCTTACTGTGACCTTCCTTCACCTTCATCCTGGGCATTTTCTTTCCCTTTGTTCATTATTGGCTCCCTAGTTCCTCCCTCATTATGGTGGAATACATTCTTCACTAGGTTCTGGAAACAGAGTCGGGTGCATGAAAGGTAAATCTTAAGTCTTTGAGAATGTGTGTAAATGTCCTTATTTTATCTATTTGATTAATAATTTGGTATGGAATTCTGGCTTGAAAATAATTTTCTCTCAGCATTTTGAAAATACTGATTCATCGCCTTCCGGCTTCCAGTATTGTTGATAAAAATGCCCTTGCCGCTGTTGCTGCTGCTAAGTCGCTTCAGTCGTGTCCGACTCTGTGCGACCCCACAGACGGCAGCCCATTGGGCTCCGCCATCCCTGGGATTCTCCAGGCAAGAACACTGGAGTGGGTTGCCATTTCCTTCTCCAATGCATGAAAGTGAAAAGTGAAAGTGAAGTCGCTCAGTCGTGTCTGACTCAGCAACCCCATGGACTGCAGCCTACCAGGCTCCTCCGTCCATGGGAGTTGGGCAAGAGTACTGGAGTGGGATGCTATTGCCTTCTCCAAAAAATGCCCTTATGCTTTGTTTTATCCTTTATGTGACTCTGTCACCCCCCTCCCCGGAAGTTTTAAGTTCTATTTTTTGTCTGTAGAGTCTGCAATTTCAGTTAAACCTTACTGAGATCTTTTTAAATTCATCTTGCTGGACACTCAGTGAAGCTTTTGTGTCTAGAAATGCATTGTCATCTTCTGGAAAATGTTTGTATAGTATTTTTTCTACTTTTTTCCAGTGGTTTATTTATGCAGCTCTCCTGTAAGCAGAATGCTTTATATCCAGGGTTATCCTTTATTTATTTGTTTTCATTTCTTGGCCTTTTTTTTTTCCCCCTTTCAGAGAGAGTTCTTCCATTATGATCTTTCATGCTCTTGTATTTTAGATTTGATTAATCATTTTAAACTGAGAGCTCTGAATGTTTGTATTTTAGAACATTTTGTTTTTTGGCTACAATATTGTGTGTCATTTCTCTGATAACAGTATTAGGTTGGTGCAAATGTAGTTGCGGTTTCAGACCATGAATTTTAAATCATTATAACTAGGCTCAAATACATCTTTATTAATCAAAATAGAAACCATTGCAATCAGCACATTTTTGTCAATGAGAAATAAGTTTGTTCATTCCTGTGGCATAAAAATCCATGCTTCAGGATTCGATGAACTCTTGGAAAGCATTTTCTGCCTCCTCCTGGTTGTGGAAGCGTTTTCCTTGCAAAAAACTGTCGAGATGCATGAAGAATGGTAGTTGGGTGGCAAGAGGTCGGGTGAATATGGCGCAAGAGGCAAAACTTTGTAGCCCAATTCATTCAACTTTTGAAGTGTTGGTTGTGCGACATGCAGTTGGGTGTTGTCGCGGAGAAGAGTTGGGCCCTTTCTGTTGAGCACTGTGAGACAGTTTTCAGTGCACCTCACCGACTTGCTGAGTATACTTCTCAGATGTAATGGTTTCGCCAGAATTCAGGAAGCTGTAGTGGATCATACTGGCAGCAGATTGCCAAACAGTGACCATGACCTTTTTTTGGTGTAAGTTTGGCTTTGGGTGTGCTTTGAAACTGCTTCTTGGTCTACCAACTGAGCTGGTCTTCACCATTTGTATAAAATCACTTTTTGTCACATGTCACAATCAGGTTGCGAAATTGTTTATTGTTGCTGTGTACAGTAAGAGAAGACAAACACTTCAAGCGCTTTTTGGATTTGTGGTCAGCTTATGAGGCACCCACTTATCGAGCTTTTTTACCTTTCCATTTTGCTTCAAATGCCTAATGACTGTAGAGTGGTCGATGTTGAGTTCTTTGGCTACTTATTCTATAGTTTTAAGAGGATCAGCTTCAGTAATGGCTCGCAGTTGGTCATTGTCAACTTCTCATTGCTAGCCACTGCATTCCTCATCTTCAAGACTCTCATCTCCTTTGCAAAATTTCTTGAACCACCATTGCACTGTACATTCATTAGCAGTTCCTGGGTGAAATGGGTTGTTGATGTTTCGAGTTGTCTTCACTGTTTTATGACCTATTTTGAACTCGAGTGAGAAAATGGCTCGAATTTGCTTTTTGTCTTAACATCATTTCCGTGGTCTAAAATAAATATAAAATAAACAGCAAGTAATGAGTCATTAGCCAAAAAAACATAAATCGAGAAATATATATTAAGATGATGTATAACATAGCTATTTTTATTTAAGAATGTATTCCAATATCAAATGGCAAAGTTCAACAGTGAAAAACTGTAGGTAGTTTTTCACCAATGTAATAACTTTCTTAAAAGTTTTCCTTTGCTCCCTGCAGTTGTTTCTAATTACTGTGAAAGTTTCAGGTGTTTTTTTTTTTTTTTTTTCTAATCTTATATTTTTAGTCTCTTATCTTGAGGCTTCCTCAGATGCCTGAACATACATGCTGTGCTCAGACTCTCAGTCAGATCCTACTCTCTGTAGCCATATTGATGGTAGCCCAGCAGGCACCTCTGTTCAAAAGATTCTCCTGGCAAGAATACTGGAGTAGGGTGCCACTCCAGGGGATGTTCCTACTCCAGGGTGTCTTTCCAACCCAGGGATCAAACCCGTGTCTCTTATATCTCCTGCATTGGCAGGCGAATTCTTTACCACTAGCACTTCCTGCGAAAGCCCGAACACACATGCTGTTTCTATTTAAGATGTTAAAAATACTGACTGGAAGTTTGTGTGTTTGTTTGAAGTTTACTACTTGGTGAGCTTTCTTCTAGGGTTTTAGGCAGAGGTCAGTTGTTTTATAGAAAAAAATTTTTTTTCAGTATTAATGAGCCTTGGGCTGTGCCCTTTGCCCACACCTGAAGAGTCTGGGGGTTAAGAAAAGGAAGAGAACAGGAAGTTCAGGATGTTCACTTATTCTGTTACTCCTCTAAGTGTGGCATCTCACTTCCAGTCTGAGCTATCCCTGATGTCACCAAGAGTAGATAAATCCTCTGTGTTTCAGCCTTTCTAGAAAGGAAATCCTCAGGATTGGGGAGGATAGTAGCCCGAATGTGTTAGAGGGCCTAGTGACTCTTCTTAAAGACTTTCAGTAAATTCTGATAATCTCCGCCACCTTTAGAATTATCTCATACTTCTAAATCCTGAATCTTCACAGTGTTCTGTGACTAGGGTTGGCTTGTTATGTTTTGATTGTTAGCACATGAAAAGCAGAGAAAGCTAAATTTTATATTTATTAGTTACTACTTGTTCATTTACTTTAGACCTTTCACTGTGTTCCTAGCAGCTCATCTGCTTTTGTTTCTGTTGCCATTCTTTTTGTCTTTGTGGATTTATGCAACTAAAATTCATTTCATGAGAAAGCAGATTAGGTGTTTAATTTGTCATTAATGTTGAAAATAGCAAATCAGTCACCAGGAGGGGTGATCTTTACATTATTAATAGATTGTTTTTCTTGGATTCTCATTTTAATGTCACTGTTGCGTTTTCTCTCTTTGAAACTAACTCTCATGTGAATTGAAGTATTTAGTGACAAGAAATATGGACTTCTAGAAATATGTAATATTTCTAAATACTGTAGATGGGAAAATAGGAAGATGGATATTTAACGTCTGCCTTTTTTTCTTTTTCCCTTCTGAGCACTGAGTTATCCTGTCCTAGGTAACCTCAAGGCAGGGCAGGCTAGCAGGATCCAGGACCAGGAATTGGTCTGGGCTGATGATGGACCTGTTTTGGGCAGTGGCATGTGAATGCTCTGCAAGACCGAGGGCAAGTAGGCTGAGTGATGGGCAGTATCCCTCCTCCTCCACTTTGTGATCAGGGCTCGGGATATACTGGAGGAGCTTGGCAGGGGACAAACTCTAGATAAAAAGATGTAGCTGTGGTCCAGCATTGGTAAGGTGGGTCATTTAGGAGCAGATGAAGCAGCTGCTCTTGTTTATGTACTTGTTACCCTTGGTGTTTCTTATTTATGGGGCCCAGTGTTGGGGTCTGTATTGTGTTATGTCTCACTTATGGGTCGGGAGCCAGAGGTTGAGGATGCTCCTGCTAATGAGGCAATGTTCTCCACATAGTGGTGTGACATGGTACCTGACAGAAGAGGCTAGCAGACACAAAGGAAGCACGCCTCTTTAATGGAGAGCTTGTTTTTTAAGTTTTTGGATGGTTTGTAGCCTGTTCCTACAGCCTTATCTGCTGCCTCTGTTTCAGTACATTTGAGTCCTTAACTCAGAACTCTAGACTTTTTGTCTTAAAAAAGAAATTCTAACATCTTAGACTGTAAATAACAAGTATCTCTTACTGTTAATGCTGTAACTTTGAGTTATTTAGTAAGGGGAAGGAATTACACAAATCAAATTGTTTTACCTGTTTATTTTAACCACCATCCCCTTCATTGTGAAATTGAAGTCACAGTGTATGCTTTCTCAAGCACATTCTATAGTGATGTGGCTGTATGGTTTTAATCATTTTTATACTTAGGGTGGAGAAGGCAATGGCACCCCACTCCAGTACTCTTGCCTGGAAAATCCCATGGACGGAGGAGCCTGGAAGGCTGCAGTCCATGGGGTCGCTGAGGGTCGGACACGACTGAGCGACTTCTCTTTCACTTTTCACTTTGATGCATTGGAGAGGGAAATGGCAACCCACTCCAGTGTTCTTGCCTGGAGAATCCCAGGGATCGGGGAGCCTGGTGGGCTGCCGTGTCTATGGGGTCACACAGAGCTGGACACGACTGAAGTGACTTAGCATCAGCATACTTAGGATGCCTTTAGCCTCAGTTGTTTCTAATGAACTGTAAGTACTCTTTTCACATTGGCACTTGTGTTGTCACAGTTTGGCCATTAAATACCCTTTCTTTAGCTGGTTGACTTTTTTTCTTGAGAGCACCTTTGTTTTTTTTGACAATAAGACATCTTAGGCACATCTTGAGGTATCTTGTCCCTGAATTGTAACCAGCTCATTTTCAAGGAGTACGGGTTCCTTTTAGAGGAGACCAGTATTAGAGATAACTATCTGGGCATGTAAGATTGTCCATATGACTAAGGGTAGACAGGATGATACCAGATAAGAAGCTACCTGAGTCTGCAGAACAATTACCCTTTTTCAAAAAGCCATGAGTTTCTGTTGCTAATTTCAGTTTAAGTTTCTTTCTACCTTGTAATAATCTACCGTTTCCTTTCTTCATTTGTTTTGAACTATTTAGCCATGCCAGAGATACATTTATAATGTTATCCTATCTATGCAGAAGTTTTTTTTTTTTTTTTCCATTTTATTCCTGTTTTAAATCTTGCCTCAAGTGGGCTGAAATTGATTTCCAAGTTGGGTTTTCAGTTTTCTCTTGTTGACATCCCCTTGAGTCACATCTACCTGAAAAGTGAAAGAAACCCAGCCTCACCCCCAAGCAAATGCCAAAGAAAACATAGGCACAATATCTGGCAACTCAAATGTTGATGTATATAGTTAGTAAATAACTGGAAAGTTCTCGGTCCTTAAGGAACTCTTTTTAAGTCTTTATCTTCCTGGATGCTAGTGGATCCAGGATGTGAATGGTCAGTTCTGGATTAATCTGGATGTTAATTTTCAGTTCAGTTCAGTCACTCAGTTTTGTCCAACTCTTTGCGACCCTGTGGACTGCAGCATGCCAGGCTTCCTTGTCCGTCACCAACCCCTGGAGCTTGCTCAAACTTGAGATGTTAGTCTTACAGGCACATAAAGTTGTTGGTCTCAGATTCTTGAAGACCTGTGAATAAATGAAGCTGCTGTTAATTTCAGTGTTAGGCTGAGCTGCCATTTTGATCGGTATGAATGTCAACAAATATAGCCAAAGGAATATCAGTCATTAGAGATTTTAAAAAATTTGCCACAGAAGTTTGGGAAACTCCTTCCTATTGCTCCACATTTTTACACTGTTCAGTTGGTTCCACATCCACCAGCAAAGTTGTGTGGCAGCATTTCAGTCAAGTTTTATGTATGTATTGTAAACTAGGTGGCTCCCAATACCTACAGGTAATTTTTGGCCTAATCCCAACTATTTTCCTTTTCACATGAAAAGGAAAATACATGAGCTTCTGTTAATGATTGTAGGAAGTTTTAGTATAAATATCCAGGATTTGGCATGAGTGAATACCCTTCAGTTTTATGTTTTGGGGTAATAATACCATTGCAGAGATGTGATGGCATCTATAACATCCATCCCCTGTCTTTTTAACTTCCAAGTTTAATCTTTTTCTTCCATTAGAGTATCAACTAACGTGAAAGCTGGGCTTTTGGCTTGGTCACTGCTTTATCCATAGTGTCTGCTGCAAGGCTGGGCACACATCAGATGTTCAAAGAATATTTGTTGAATGAAAATATAATAGTATTATTTCTCTGCCTCAAATGCTTTTGGAAGTAAATTATTGTTTCAGGGATGTTACAGGCCACCTGTAACATTCTTTTGGCACCAGGGACTGTTTTCGTGGAGTAGAGGCCAGCGGGCTATGGGTAGCAGGCTCTGCTTGTCTGCCACCCACCTCCTGCTCTGTCACAGACCACACCAGTCTGCTTCCTGGGGGTTGGGGACCCTTATTATAGGCTGCAAGTTGCAGAAAACTAGTTCAACTCGGTTTAAATAATGATGAAACCCATCATTTTGCTTAATGGAAAGCCTTGCATTAGCGGGAATTTTCCTGGTCGGGTGAGCCAGTGGCTCAGCAGTTAGCACTGCCTTCTCAACAGTCAGCTGCCTCGGGCGCGTACCCTCACCATCAGCGGCAGTAAGCAGCACGCACATCCTCTGGGAGAAAGAAGAGACTGACTTTGTGCATCTAGTTCATCTGGGACTGTTTGTTTGAGTACCTAAATGTTGGAGAGAAAGATGAAAAAACATCCTTTCTTTCTTGGTGAGGACAAGCAGCATGAATTGGCAAAAACTTCCGGGAGACTAAGAACATTCATTTTGAAGACGCTGAAGTGTAGGATGACTCCTGAGCCGTACTTAGGCGTGGGAAACATTAAATGAGGGAGAGCTCATTTGTTCCTTTGAGGTGGCTAATTGGGCTTGTACTCCATTTTGCCAACCTTCCAAAACTTCTGTGTCTTAAGAGAATACCTAAAAATGCTAAAGTAGAAAACAAAAGTAGCTCGTAATTTCAGCCTTCAAATAGTATCGCTGATGTGTTCAGTCCCTGGCCTGGGAAGATCACACGTGCCGCGGGGAGCTTAAGCCTGTGTGCCGTGACTACTGAGGCCATGCTCTGAGCCCGCAGGCTGCAACTACGGAGCCTGGGTGCCAGGAGCGCTGCAGCCCGTGCCCCAGAACCTGTGCTCCCCGAGAGGAGAGTAGCCCCTGCTCACCACACGTAGAGAGAACCCTCAGGCAGCAGTGAACCCAGTGCAGCCAAGAATTAAACAAATAAATAAAATGATACAACATTTGCAAGTTGTTTTTAAAAACCTGAATAGTACAGAAAGTTGTAATAGGCCTGAGTATTCACCCTCTTTTCTGATACTCAGCATTGCCTCATTCCTCTCCTCAGAGGTACACATTATTAACAGTTTTATGATACCTTCCAGAAAACAGTTGTGCTGGTTGATATCAGCTCTGTGTGTTCATTAACACACACTGTTCTGCTTCAGTCCTTTTCACATCTGTATGATGATCTGCCATGTGTGGAGGGGCCTCTGGTTGGGGATCAGTTCAGTTCAGTCGCTCAGTCGTGTCCGACTCTTCGCGACCCCGTGAATCGCAGCATGCCAGGCCTCCTTGTCCATCACCAACTCCCGGAGTTCACTCAGACTTGCGTCCATCGAGTCAGTGATGCCATCCAGCCATCTCATCCTCTGTCATCCCCTTCTCCTCCTGCCCCCAATCCCTCCCAGCATTAAAGTCTTTTCCAATGAGTCAACTCTTTGCATGAGGTGGCCAAAGTACTGGAGTTTCAGCTCCAGCATCATTCCTTCCAAAGAAATCCCAGGGCTCATCTCCTTCAGAATGGACTGGTTGGATCTCCTTGCAGTCCAAGGGACTCTCAGGAGTCTTCTCCAACACCACAGTTCAAAAGCATCAATTCTTTGGCACTCAGCCTTCTTCACAGTCCAACTCTCACATCCATACATGACTACAGGAAAAACCATAGCCTTGACTAGACGGATAGTGTTACGCATATGTGGGTGAAACTGCATGTGTGTATCAAGGAGGCATATTCCTAGTAATGGTGAGGTTGCTAGGTCAGAGTGTATGAATATTTAAAGTTTGGATGGATATTGTCAAATTCTCCTCCCGAAAGATTACAGCAGTTTTCATTCCTGCCTTTATGCTTTCTCCTTTCTGGGTATCATAGTTTGTTTCATTTGTGGCCCTATAATAGGTAATGTTGTTAACTTGTGATTTGAATTTTGTTATTTGAATTGAGAGAGAAATGGAGTAGCTTTTGAGTTTTTTGCCCATTCATGGTTCTTTTTCTCTGAACTGCCAAATGATTGCTGTTTCTGTTGTCAGTCAGCTTTGTAAGTGAAGGAAAGTAACTCACTGCTGCCATGTGTATGGTTGTAAAATGTATTTTTCTTAGTCTTTTATTGGTCTTCTTTACTTTTGCCACTCAGATTTTTATTTTTATGGAGTTAAAGTTATTAGACTTTTTTTTTTTTTTGGTGAGTTCTGCTCTTGAGTTTTTTGTTCTGCTCTGACCTGGCCCCTCCACCGGCTGACACCCATGCACGCCCAACTGTAACTGGGCTATGTAAAGTCATTAGGGCACACCCAGAGAAGGCAATTGCAACCCACTCCAGTGCTCTTGACTGGAAAATCCATGGACGGGGGAGCCTGGTGGGCTGCAATCCATGGGGTAGCACAGAGTCGGACACGACTGAAGCGACTTAGCAACAGCAGCAGCAGGGTACACCCAGGGTAGGGTTTAGGCAGCTGGACCCCAGAGCCCCACCATTCCAGGCATGTTAGGAGAAGTCACAGGTCCTTGACAAAGCTAAATCTTTGTGTTCTGGGGCTGCTTTATGTCTATTAGACCTAAGTGGAGTTAGACTTAGTAAGGTGGGCAGAATTGTTGTTTTTCAGTCGCCAAGTTCTGTCTGACTCTTTGCGACCCCACGGACTGTAGCATTCCAGGCCTCCCTGTCTCTCATCATCTTCTGGAATTTGCCCAAGTTCTGTCCATTGAATCGCTGATGCTATCCCACCATCTCAGGCTTTGTCGCCCTCTTCTCCTTCTGCCTTCAATCTTTCCCAGCTTCAGGGTCTTTTCCAATGAATTGGCTGTTTGCATCAGGTGGCCAAAGTATTGGAATTTCAGCATCAGTCTTACTTTTAAAAAGGTGGGCGGGGTGCTGAGGCTAAAAACTAGAATGTATGTGTGAGGGGTTGTATTGGCCCTGTTAACGAGGTATTAGGTAAATTCCAGATGGCCAGTGAGATAAAATGACTTTGGTCCTTTACCCAGCTGAAAGGAGTAAGGACAAAGAGACCAAATGACTGTGATTTTGTGATATGATAAGAAACATATGAACTTCTAAAATATTGGCATTTTCTGAGAGATTAGAGGCATTAGGAGTTTTTTTTTTTTTTTTTTTAATTCACAATAAATCCCTTTCAACCATACCTGAGTTTATACTAATGAGATGACTCTTGGTGTGGGGTGCACCTAGGTGACTTCAGGATGGGGCTGGTTGCCAGAGGAACCAAACTTGTGATGAGAAGGTTAGAACTTTCAACCCCATTCCTGGACCTCCAGAGATGGCAGAGAGACTGCCGCTTAATCACCAGTGATGTAATCATGGCTACCTAATGGAATCTCCTTCAGTTCAGTTCAGTCGCTCAGTCGTGTCCGACTCATCACGACCCCATGAATCGTAGCACGCCAGGCCTCCCTGTCCATCACCAACTCCCGGAGTTCACTCAGACTCGCGTCCATCGAGTCAGTGATGCCATCCAGCCATCTCATCCTCCGTTGTCCCCTTCTCCTCCTGCCCCCAATCCCTCCCAGCATCAAAGTCTTTTCCAATGAGTCAACTCTTCGCATGAGGTGGCCAAAGTACTGGAGTTTGAGCTTTAACATCATTCTTTCCAAAGAAATCCCAGGGTTGATCTCCTTCAGAATGGACTGGTTGGATCTCCTTGCAGTCCAAGGGACTCTCAAGAGTCTTCTCCAACACCACAGTTCAAAAGAAGTCAAAGGCTTTGGCATAGTCAATAAAGCAGAAATAGATGTTTTTCTGGAACTCTCTTGCTTTTTCCATGATCCAGCGGATGTTGGCAATTTGATCTCTGGTTCCTCTGCCTTTTCTAAAACCAGCTTGAACATCAGGAAGTTCACGGTTCATGTATTGCTGAAGCCTGGCTTGGAGAATTTTGAGCATTACTTTACTAGTGTGTGGAATCTCCTTAGGAACCCATAAATGACAGAGTTTGAATGGTCACATGGAGATGCTGGGAAGTGATGCCTGGAGAGGCAATGGAAGCTTTGCTTGCATATTCTGCGCTCTTCATCTCATCCATTTGGCTGTTCCTGAGTTGAATCCTTTTATAATAAACAGAAAATTGTAAAGTGCTTTCCTGAGTTCTGTGAGCCATAGCAGATTATTGAATCTCAGGAGGGAGTCAATATATATTTATATGAATTTGTATGTATAAATAGATCAATTTATATGTATCAATCTCCCAGTTTATACATCAGAAATACAATAGACCTAGGACTTTTCTTTAAAGTGGGAGCACTCTTGTGGAACTGAACCTTTAAGCTGTGAGGTCTGATGCTAACTCCACATAGTTAGTATTGGAATCCACCTGAATCAGTAGACATCCATTTGGTGTCCTGAGAATTGGAGAATTGGTTATTGGTATGGAAAAACCACGCACATTTGGTGTCAGAAGTGAGTAAAAACAGCTCATATGGGTCATTCTCTTTTCTGAATATGGTTTTGAACCTGCCTATTTTTTTTTTCTGTAGGTGAGAAAATGGCATTTGTGAAGAGTGGATGGTTGCTGCGACAGAGTAAGTATAGGACATGAGCCCCTTGGTCTGGGTTTAGAGTTGCCTTAGGACTCATCTTTTATTTCTGTGGCTGATACTGCTGACATTTACAAACAAATAACAAAGTCTTATTAATGCTTGCTGCTCTGGATTTCCTCTTGCAGATTTTTAGATTTCTGTGAACTGTTTTTCTGCACACATGAAGCTTCTTCTTGCTTGCTGCCTTGACAGAACCAGGGGATGGTAGTCCCTGCTGGTTTTTCTTACTAGCATTCTCTGTTATTAATGGCTGACCTGAGGTTCTTAAGTCTACCCAAGCTGAGCTGGTATATTACTATGAAGGTACTGCTTACTTTTTAGGAAATAGCTGTCTCATCCTAGGAATTGAACAGTGATAAGATTCTGAAATACTGGAGTCTTAAATTATAGATTAAGATTTGATCTGAGGGAGTGCGTTTAGCTAAAACCAAATCTTTTTTATCTCCTAAAGGACTCTGGAGAAGAGACTCAGTTCTTTCCCTGTGAGATTGAGTTCATTTTCTTGGACTCGTCTCTGTGGGCCTGACAGTCTGGTTTAGGATTCTGCAGTTGGGGTTTTGACGGCAGCTCTGGTGCTTGGCTGGCACTCCCCAGCCTCGTGATCACACCTGTCTGTATTTGGGTGGCTCTCTTCAGTGGTTTTTGCATAGCTCAGGCGCTGCCAATCAAATAGATACTGGATGCCAGTTGTTTATCAATTTGGGCAAGTGCTCTGGTTGCCCCTCTCAGCAAGGTGGGTGCTTGATAGTGGTAAAAGAAATTTGGAGGCTGCTGTGATGAGTATTCTTTTGATACCTGCAGTGGACATGGGAGATGTGGAGAGGTGCATGCAATGGAATTTGTGCACATTTGGCCTAGAATTGGGGTCTATAGGAACAAAAGATGTAGCCGTTAGGTATAGTTATGGTGCGGGGATAACTTTTAGTTTTCCTTTTTGGCTGACAAGGAAATTAGAGTTTTGTGAAGTTAAATGCTTACTCCAAGATTACAAATGAAAGGATGCATTCTCTCAAACTGATAGACTGTGATGGATGCATGCTGGATGGGAGCCAGGCCCTGGGAGTGGATGTGTCCAGTATCTGAGCCTGCCTCTGCATAGCCTCAGGCAGGGAGACTCTCCCACACTGTGGGCTGTGAGGGAAGGTGAATGTTAGAGAAAAGTATACATGAAGGCCTTTCAAGAAAAAGAGAAAGGTATTTTCCAGGAGAGGAAGGTATTACTGTTATTTCTAAATAGAGAGTTTATAATCCAACATTTTCTAATCAATCTAGCAGTTAGATACTACTCGGAAGGTTTAGATATACCACATGGAGAGTTAAATGCTAGACATAGTTCATCAGCTCGAAATTTATTCAGCTTTTGTTTTCTGAAACTTAAGTGGCAGCGTTCTCAGTAGGAGTGGACTTTTCATCTTAGCGTGTGCTGCCTGCAACCCTGGTGCAGCGTGAGTGTTCGTGCAGCCTGGGTCTGCTTCCACTTCCATTTTGATAGACTGCTCTGGGCAGGCATATGCAGGGATACTTCTGGGGCAAGAGGAAAGTTTCTTTTGTTTCTGTTACCTGTGAGTCAGAGGACAAAGTCCTTGCTTTTCCACTGAAAGTCAACATTTCCCCTTTTTTTCAGGTACTATTTTGAAGCGCTGGAAGAAGAATTGGTTTGACCTGTGGTCAGATGGTCACTTGATCTATTATGATGACCAAACTCGGCAGAGTGTAGAAGATAAGGTCCACATGCCAGTGGACTGCATCAACATCCGCATGGGACATGAGTGTCGGGGTAAGTGGGCTTGCCGTGTCCAGCTTCTGTCACCTACCCTTCCCTATTCTTGGTGGGAGCGATTCCTCTTTCTTAGCCACTTTCCTTTCATTTATAGATCAAAGAAGGGTTTCATGTAGGAAGAGGTAGCCAGATGAAACCAGACCCCTGATTATAACTCATATGCATCGGCAGGTTAATTTTCTCCTCTGAATAGACCCATCAGTCCACATTTCTGTTCTCTCTCGTGAAGAAAGTGGTGGAGAACTAAGGAATCAGAGTGCTGGGAGCCCCGAGAAGGATGGAGCTACTCTAGGTAGTTTAGATTTTGTGACTCAGAAACTGGCTTGTTGATAGCAGCTCCAGTCAGTTTCTTAAAAATCTGATGTCTTTCCTGGAGTTACCTCTTGTATAAATTTTGAAGGAATAGTTTTTTAATAAGCATAGACTTTTCTATTTCTAATTAATGGCATATGTGGACTTCTCTGTTTTATTAGCTCTGGAGTACAGAGTCCGCTGTAGTAACCCTTGGTATTATAACATCCTGCCCATATAAGTTCTTGAAACACAAGTTTCTATGGACTAGTTGTTGAAATACTTACTTGAACCAGGCTCAGATATCATAGGCCTTATACTTCTTGGTACACAGATATACTTTATTTCTTTTTATGAGTTTTTTTGTTTGTTTTAAAAAAATATTTATTTTGGTTGTGTCGAGTCTTAGCTGCCGCACGTGGGATCTTTGTTGCCGGGTATTTTGTTGCAGCATGCAAACTTTTCTCTAGTTGTGGTGCATGAGCTGTAGAGTGTGTGGGCTCAGCAGTTGTGGCGTAGGTCTCTCTGGTTGTGCCACACGGGCTTTTGCTCGGGCTTTGCCCCGTGGCGTGTGGGATCTTAGTTCCCTAACCAGGAATCAAACCCCCATTCCCTGCATTGAAAGACAAGATTCTTAACCACTGGACCACCAGAGAAGTCCCAGAGATGCTTGAACATCTGATTTTCACTTCTAAAGCAGTGATGTAGTTTGATGCTTCCTGTGACTAAAAGAAGTAAGTATTCTAGTAACTGCTGCTTTGCAACACTTTTCATTGTGCTTATTGTTCTGATGTCTGGGCTGTTCTGTGTGTCATCATATGTGGATGCCCTCTTGAAGAGGCTTACTTGTTGCTCCTACAGGAAGTCAAATTAGTATGGAGTAATGATTCATGTGTTTGGTTCTGTAGGGCAGAATAAAGATGTTTTATAATTACAGTGTTCTGAAGTACTGGTCCTTTGCTTATCTGAGCTATTAAGAAGAAATCCTTGGGCAAAAAGTGGTGTTAATATTTCTGTATATTTTTTATAGATATTCAGCCACCAGATGGGAAGCCAAAAGACTGTATGCTGCAGATTGTTTGCCGAGATGGAAAAACCATCAGTCTTTGTGCAGAAAGCACAGATGATTGTTTGTAAGTTTTTTCTGATGTGTTTAACTTAAAAAGTACTTTCCGTTTTACTTTCCAGTTTCAGGAAGGGAAAAGAATGGGAGTTAAGTTTTCCTTTAGGCAGCAGAATAAGTGACTTAGAGGTGTGTGAAAGGAATGTTAACAGTGTCTTAGTCCATATCTGATGCCCGGATCCTGGTTTCTGCCTCTGCAGAGTTGCTCATGCAGTGTCCTGATACAGTGAGTGTGGCAGGAAGTATTAGATGTAGTCGATTTGCGTTCTTCCCTCATTACTAGACGTGCACTGGATACTGGGCATGGCTAAGTGGGTTCTGAAATCTTATGATTTTTTGGCTGTGCTGCCTGGCTTGTGGGATATCAGTTCCCTAACCAGTAATCAGACCTGGGCCCACAGCAGTGAGAATGCAGAATCCTAACCTGTGGACTAGCAAGGAATTACCATAACATTTTGTTATTTTAATGTAAATGTCTTTTTAAATAGCACTGACATCTGTATTATATACCCTTTTCCCTCTTTGATGATTCTCACTCCCATTTGCTCTCTCTCAAGAAAGAGTATAGAAATACAAGAAGGAAAGCCCAACTTTATTAATTCTCATCCCAGAACATCCTATACATAGCATTAATGTAGGATGAGAATCTTGAAAACTGATTTTTTTTTTTTTTTCTATCCACACTCTACCACTACCATAGGTTAACTCTGGACATTTTGAGAATTCATTAACAGAGATTATAATAATATTCCTGTATATTAAAATATTCATATGTATATGACATTTTTATAAAATCCAGGTTAGATTGTTAGAGTGCCTGACCCTGCATTGTACATATATGCTTATCCTCAATATAGGCTTGCTGAACTTTTTAGTTTAAATGCCAGATGTAGTTTCTTTTTTACATTCTTATTTATATTAGTGAATCATAAATGTCACTTTCTGGAAGAGATGTAGTTTTCATACAGACGAATGGAGACATGAACACATCAAGCCAGTTTGCTACTGTTTTATGAATTGGATCTCTATGTATTTTTACTAGTCATTAATTTAAGTTTGTGTACATTGAACACTTCCTTTGACCTGGGCTCTGTGCTGACTGCTTTATTTATGTTGTTTAATCCTCACTTTATAACGTGGGTGGTGGTTGTTCACTCGCTCAGTTGTGTCTGACTCTTTGTGACCCCATGGATGGCAGCACACCAGGCCTTCACTGTCCCCCAGAGTTTGCTCAAACTCATGTCCATGAGTCAATGACTCCTGCCTTGTCTTTCCTACACTCAGAGTCTGTTCCAAGGAGTCACCTCTTTGAATCAGGTGGCTAAAGTATTGGAGCTTCAGCCTTGGTCCTTCCATTGAATATTCCATGATACTGATTTTCTTTAGGATTAACTGGTTTGATCTCCCTGCTGTCCAAGACACTCTCAAGATTCTTCTCCAGCACCACAGTCTGAAGCAACAATTCTTTGGTGCTCAGCCTTCTTTATGGTCCAACTCTCATGTCTGTACATGATTACTGGAAAAACCACACCTTTGACTAGATGGGCCTTTGTTGACAAAGTGAGGTCTGTGCTTCTTAGTGTGCGATCTAGATTTGTCATAGCATTCCTTCCAAAGACCAAGTATCTTTTAATTTCATGGCTGCAGTCACTGTCTGCACTGATTTTGGAGCCCAAGAAAATGAAATCTGATACTGTTTTACTTTTTCCCATTTATTTGCCATGAAGTAATGGGACTTACTCCTTGGAAGGAAAGTTATGACCAACCTAGATAGCATATTAAAAAGCAGAGACATTCCTTTGCCAACAAAGGCTAGTCAAGACTGTGGTTTTTCTAGTGATCATGTATGGATGTGAGAGTTGGACTGTGAAGAAAGCTGAGTGCCAAAAAACTGATGCTTTTGAACTGTGGTATCAGAGAAGACTCTTGAGAGTCACTTGGACTGCAAGGAGATCCAACCAGTCCATCCTAAAGGAGATCAGTCCTGGGTGTTCACTGGAAGGACTGATGCTGGGGCTGAAACTCCAGTACGTTGGCCACCTCATGCAAAGAGGTGACTCATTGGAAAAGACCCTGATGCTGGGAGGGATTGGAGGCAGGAGGAGAAGGGGACGACAGAGGATGAGATGGCTGGATGGCATCACTGACTCGATGGACCTGAATCTGAGTGAACTCCGGGAGTTGGTGATGAACAGAGAGGCCTGGCGTGCTGCGATTCATGGAGTCACAAAGAGTCAGACACGACTGAGTGACTGAACTGAACTGAACAGAATGGGACTGGATGCCATGATGTTAGTTTTTTGAATGTTGAGTTTTAAGCCAGCTTTTTTGCTCTCCTCTTTGACACTTAACAAGAGACTCAAACAGGGGCTCTGTATCAACCTAGAGGGGTGGGATGCGGAGAGAGATGGGAGAGAGTTTCAAAAGGGAGGAGACATATGTATACCTATGGCTGATTCATGTTGAGGTTTGACTGAAAACAACAAAATTCTGTAAAGCAATTATCTTTCAATAAAAAATTAATTTAAAAAAATTGAAGAGGCTGTTTAGTTCCTCTTCACTTTCTGCCATTTTAGTGGTATCATTTGCATATCTGAGGTTGTTGATATTTCTCCCAGCAACCTTAATTCCAGCTTGGGGTTCATCAAGACTGGCATTTTGCACGATGTATTCTGTATACAAGTTAAATAAGCAGGGTAACAAAATACAGCCTTGCCGTACTTCTTTCCCAATTTTGAATCAGTCCGTTGTTCCATGTCTGATTCTAACTGTTGCTTCTTGACCTGCATACAGGTTTCTCAGGAGACAGAAAAAGTGGTCTGGTATTCCCATCACTTGAATAATTTCCCAGGGTTTGTTGTGATCCACATGGTCAAAAACTTTAGTGTAGTCAATGAAGCAGAAATAGATGTTTTTCTGGAATTGCCTTGCTTTTTCTGTGAACCAACAGATACTGGCAATTTGATCTCTGGTTCCTCTGCCTTTTCTAAATCTAGGTTGTACATCTGGAAATTCTGAGTTTGCATACTGTTGAAGCATACTTTGAAGGATTTTTGAGCATTACCTTGCTAGCGTGTGAAATGAGCACAATTGTTTGGTAGTTTGAACATTCTTTGGCATTGCCTTTCTTTGGAGTTGGAATGAAAACTGACATTTTTCCAGTCCTATGGCCACTGCTGAGTTATCTCAATTTGCTGACATATTGAGTGCAGCCCTTTAATAGCATCATCTTTTAGGATTTTAAATAGCTCAACTGGAATTCCATACCTCTTCTAGCTTTTGTTCGTAGTAATGCTTCCTAAGGCCCACTTGACTTCACATTCCAGGATGTCTGGCTCTAGGTGAGTGACCACACTATTGTGGTTATCTGGGTCATTAAGGCCTTTTTTGTACAGTTCTTCTGTGTATTCTTGCCACCTCTTAATATCATCTGCTTCAGTTAGGTCCATACTGTTTCTGTACTTCATTGTGCCCATCTTTGCATGAAATGTTCCCTTGGTATCTCTAATTTTCTTGAAGAGATCTCTATAGTCTTCCCCATTCTACTGTTTTTCCTCTATTTCTTTGCACTGGTCACTTAAGAATGCTTTTTTATCTCTCCTTGTTATTCTCTGGAACTCTTCATTAAGTTGGGTATATATCTTTCGCTTTTTCCTTTTCCTTGTCTTATTTTCTCAGCTATTTGCAAGGCTTCTTGGAACAACCACTTTGCCTTCTTGCATTTCTTTTCCTGTGGAATAGTTTTGGTCACTGTCCCCTGTGCAATACTGTGAACCTCCATCCATAGTTCTTCATGCACCCTGTCTACCAGATCTAATCCCTTGAATCTATTCATCACCTCCACTGTATAATCATAAGTGATTTGATTTAGGTCATACCAGAGTGGAAGAAAATAGTTTTCCCCACTTTCTTCAATTTAAGCCTGAATTTTGCAATAAGGAGCTCATGATCTGAGCCACAGTCAGCTCCCGGTCTTGTTTTTGCTGACTGTATAGAGCTTCTCCTTCTTTGACTTTAAAGATTTCAATCAGTCTGATTTCGGTATTGACCATCTGGTGATGTCCATGTGTAGAGTCATCTCTTGGGTTGTTGGAAGAGGGTGTTTGTCTTTATAGCCCTTTGTTCTTAACTGCTCTACTCTACTGTGTGCTGAGATGTCGTGTGTGGACTGTTCCTTTAAGTAGTAGTGGAAAAAAACATCTAGAACTAAAGTTTTAAAATAGTTTAATAGCGAAACATGGGAGATGTTGTCATAGAGAAGGGAGAAGAGTTAAAATACACTGAAAGACTTGCCTTGTTTGGATTTGAAGAGCTAGATGAGTCAGAGGAGGTTGTTTTTTAACCTGTATGGGAAAATAGAGGTTTATTAACGTGTTGATTTTAAGCATCAGTTCTTCAGCACTCAACCTTCTTTATGGTAATTCACATCCATACATGACTGCTGGAAAAACCTTACCTTTGACTAGATGGACCCTTTGTCAGCTAAATGATGTCTTATCTGCATTTTAGTATGCTGTCTAGGTTTGTCATAGCTTTTCTTCCAAGGAGCAAGTGTTTTTTAATTTCATGGCTGCAGTCACCATCCATAGTGATTTTGAAACCCAAGAAAATAAAGTCTGTCACTGTTGCCATTTTTCCCCCATCTATTTGCCACGAAGTGATGGGACCGGAGACCATGAGCTTATTAGTTTTTTGAATGCTGAATTAAAAAAAAAATTAAATTTATTTTAATTGAAGGATACTTGTTTTACAATATTGTGTTGTTTTCTGCCAATTATCAACATGAATCAACCATAGGTATACTTATGTCCCCTGCCTGTGGAACCCCGGCTCCTACCTCCCTCCCCATTCCACCCCTCCAGGTTGTTACAAAACCCTGTTTTTAAAACAGTTTTTACACTCTCCTGTTTTACCTTCACCAACAGGCTGTTCAGTTCCTCTTCACTTTCTGGCATTAGGTTGGTATCAGCTGCATATCTAAGGTTGTTGATGTTTGTTTCTCTCAGCACTCTTTTTTTTTTAAGATTTATCTATTTGTGGCTGTACGGGGTCTCTGTTGCCGCCCTGGGGCTTTCTCTAGTTGTGGAGAGTGCGGGTTACTGTCTAGCTGTGCGGGCTTCTCTCTGCAGTGGCTTCTCCTGTTGTGAAGCGTGTGTTCTAGAGTGCTGGCTCAGTCGCCTGGCACACGGACTTAGTCGCTCCACCCGTGGCATGTGGGATCTTCCTGGAGCAGGGACTGAACCCATATCCCCTGCATTGGCAGACAGATTCTCAACCACCGGACCACCTGGGAAGCCCTCTCCCAGCAATCTTGATTCCAGCTTTGGATTCATCCACACCAGCATTTTGCATGATGTACTACTCTGTGTGTGAGTTAAACAAGCACAGGTGATGACACACAGCCTTGACGCACTCCATTCCCAGTTTTAAGCCAGTCCACTGTTCCATGTCCAGTTCTAATATTGCTTCTTGGTCTGCCTGCAGGGTTCTCAGGAGGTAGATAAGGTGGTCTAGTAGTCCCCTCTCTTTAAGAAGTTTCCACGGTTTGCTGTGATTGACACAAAGGTCTTAGGGTAGTCAGTGAAGCAGAAGTAGATGTTTTTCTGAAATTCCTTTGCTTTTTATGATCCAGTGGATATTGGCAGTTTGATCACCAATTCCTCTGCCTTTTCTAAATCCAGCTTGTACATATGGAAGTTCTCAGTTCATGTACTGTTGAAGCCTAGCCTGAAAGATTTAGAGCATTAACTTGCTAGCATGTGAAATGAGTGCAATTGTGTGGCTACCTTAGAATGGCTGTTAGCAAAAAGACAAAACATAAGTTGTTGGGTGAGCATGTGGAGAAAAGGGAATCCTGTGTACTTTTGGTGAGAATGTAAATTTGTGAAGCCACTATGGATAACAGTATGGAGGTTCCTCAAAAAAACAAAAATAGAACTAACATATGATTCTGAAACGCCACTTTTCAACATATATTTGAAGGGGATTAAATGGTTGTGTTGATGAGATAGCTGCACCTTGTGTCTCTTGCATTAATTGTAGTAGCCAACACATGGAAGCAGCTTAAGTGTCTGAAGAATGAATGAATTGATAAATAAAATGATAAATATACACACACACACAGACTTGCACATGTGTGGGCAATGGACTGTTAATCAACTATGGAAAAAGAAACCCTGCTTTCACAACAATATAAATGGATCCTGAGGGCCTTATGCTAAGTGAAGTAAGTCAGACAGAGAAAGAAAAATGACTGTATTTCTCATTAATGTGAAGAATCTAAAAAAGCCAGATATGGCTAACAACTAACACTTTCATTTTCATAGAAGTGGAGAGTAGAATAGTGTTTACCAGTGGTTGAGGGAAATGGTGAGATATTGGACAAAGGGTATAAGCTTCCAGCTGTAAGATGAGAAAGTTCTCGGCATCTCTTGTACAGCAGTGGTTATAATTAATAGTTCTGTTTCATATACTTTAAAGTTGAGAGTAGATCTTAAATGTTATCACCAAAGAAGTAAAAAATTAATCAGGTGTGTAGAGGTCCCTTATTGTAGCAATCAGTTTATGTTATATGTGATTCAGATCATCATATTGTACACCTTAAACTTAATTTGTTATATATCAGCTTCTCAAATACCAGCAATATTTTTAAGTGCAAAATATTGCTGACCTTTTATATCTCGTATGTGGAACTTTATGTAGCCATTTAAAAAATCAAATATTAATAGATCTGTGTATACAACATGACCTGATAAATACAGGTTTCAGTTCACTTCAGTTCAGTTCAGTCACTCAGTTGTGTCTGACTCTTTGTAACCCCGTGAATCGCAGCACACCAGGCCTCCCTGTCCATCACCATCTCCCGGAGTTCACTCAAACTCACGTCCATTGAGTTGCTCATGGCATCCAGCCATCTCATCCTCTGTCGTCCCCTTCTCCCCCTGCCCCCAATCCCTCCCAGCATCAGAGTCTTTTCCAGTGAGTCAGCTCTTCTCATGAGGTGGCCAGAGTACTGGAGTTTCAGCTTTAGCATCATTCCTTCCAAAGAAATCCCAGGGTTGATCTCCTTTAGAATGGACTGGTTGGATCTCCTTGCAGTCCAAGGGACTTTCAAGAGTCTTCTCCAACACCACACTTCAAAAGCATCAATTCTTCGGCACTCAGCTTTCTTCACAGTCCAACTCCCACATCCATACATGACTACTGGAAAAACCATAGCCTTACCTGTTTAGGGTAGTTAATTAAGCCTGGTGCATTTTACATTTATTAAAAAGTGAAGGACTTCCCTTGTGGTCCAGTGGTTAAGACTCAATGCCTCCACTACATGGAGCGTGAGTCAGTCCCTGGTCAGGGAACTAAGATCCCATATACCCGTGGCTCAGCCAAAAATTAAAAAAAAAAAAAAAAGGAAAAGCTGTAGTATAGATTATAGTTTAAATATTACATATGTATCAATACTGTACATTTTTTTCTTTACATATTATATGTTCTTAGTGCATGTCTCAAGTGAGTTGACTGAGTGAGTCTTGAAGCAAGGGCTAAGTTCAATCGCTCAGTCATGTCTGACTCTTGTGACCCCATGAATTGCAGCATGCTAGCTAGGCTTCCCTGTCCATCACCAACTCTCGGAGCCTACTCAGACTTATGTCCATTGAGTCAGTGATGCCATCCAACCATCTCATCCTCTGTTGTTCCCTTCTCCTCCTGCCTACAATCTTTCCCAGCATCAGGGTCTTTTCAAATTATTCAGTTCTTCGCATCAAGTGACCAAAGTACTGGAGTTTCAGTTTCAGCATTGGTTCCTCCAATGAATATTCAGGACTGATTTCCTTTAGGATTGACTGGCTGGATCTCCTTGCAGTCCACGGATTTCTCAAGAGTCTTCTCCAACACCACAGTTCAAAAGCATCAATTCTTCGGTGCTCAGCTTTCTTTATAGTCCAAATCTCACATCCATACATGACTACTGGAAAAACCATAGCTTTGACTGGATGGACCTTTGTTGGCAAAGTAATGTCTCTGCTTTTTACTATGCTGTCTAGGTTTGTCATAGCTTTTCTTTCTAAGGAGCAAGTGTCTTTTACTTTCATGGCTATAGTCACCATCTGTGGTGATTTTGAACCCCCCAAAATAAAGTCTGTCACTGTTTCCATTGTTTACCAGTCTATTTTCCATGAAATGATGGGAACAGATGCCATGATTTTAGTTTTCTGAATGTTAAGTTTTAAGCCAACTTTTTCACTCTCCTCTTTTGCTTTCATCAAGAGGCTCTTTAGTTCTTCTTCACTTTGTGCCATAAGGGTGGTGTCATCTGTGTATCTGAGGTTATTGATATTTCTCCCTGCAGTCTTGATTCCAGCTTGTGCTTCATCTAACCCAGCCTTTCACATGATGTACTCTGCATATAAGTTAAATAAAGCAGGCTGACAGTATACAGCCTTGATGTATTCCTTTCCCGATTTGGAGCCAGTCTGTTGTTCCATGTCCAGTTCTAACTGTTGCTTCTTGACCTGCATACTGATTTCTCAGCAGGCAGGTAAGGTGGTTGAGAATCTCACGAACAGTATGAAAAGGGTTAAAAGTCTGTTATTAAAACAAGGTTTTTCAAATTCTGATGCCACTGCAGGTTTGAGATGGATGTTGGATTGCCTCAAATAAAGTACCTTTTTTTCTTTTTCATTTCTTCAGGGCCTGGAAATTTACACTCCAGGATTCCAGGACAAACACAGTAAGTTGCTAATGGCAGTCACTTATAATGTTTTCTCATAGTCTTGCTGTAAAAAATGGGAGAATATGAGGGTAAGAAGGAAAATAGCTGTGTTTTTTGCCACTTGACCCTGGATGAGCAAGCAGAGATAGACAGGCTGAGTTTCACTGACAGCTGGATTTTGGAAAACATTTTGGCAAGAGCCAATCTAACACAGGCACATTAATCCCAGTTTTATTTTTTAGAAATGTCTGTATCTCACAAAGATTTACAGCACATTCAATTCTGCTGTGGTTTGCAGAGAAGGCACAAAAGGGATTACAGGGCCGTTTCCATGTATAGCATCTCAGCCTGTGAAATAGACATTTTTGAGTCCTGTACTTGTCTCTAGGAGGCAAGTTACTTCCTTTGACTTTAGGAGGTAACTGAGACAGTAAACCCCATTCGTAGAGGACAGTGGTACTACCTTTGTGTCTGTCAGTTCCCTCTATGGTCAACATTTTCTTTCATTCTTCAGATAGGATTTTATTTTTTCCTTTATTTCTTTAGGAGGAAAAGAAACAGATAGATAGAGCTTTTTAAATGATTTGTACAGGTGAGACAAGAAAGTAAAAAGACTTAATATTCAAATGCTATTTTTTGCTACTTTTGTTAGCTCAGGACTATTCTTCCTCCTAAGCTTACTCTGAAACTCCGATTACCTTTTCTTTGATGAAAATCCTCTACTTGAATGAAGTTATTTAGTATTGATCATTCATATAGTTAGGGACAAGAGCCAAGGTGATTCTCTATGTGGATTTATTTAAAGGAGCGCATATATTTTTGTTTTCCACTGAGGGGTAATTTAATGAAAGATTGAAAAAGTTTTTAATGTAGAAACCAGATTGTGAGTGCAGGACATATCCCTGCCTGCTACATTTTAGACTGTAGGATTTTTATATGTGAACAAAAGTCTTGTTGAGAGTGGTATAACATCTTTTAAAGGGCCTGGGTAACACTGGAGGCTCTGTGGCTTTCTTGGGCAGTGAGAACTCTTTTACCCACTACTGGTGACTGAGGAGGACCAACTCCTCTTTAATTCAAAGGATACTAAATGCAGGGTGGGGGCAAGGAGAAGGTCATCTTGCTAGTCATTGCTTCTCAGAGAGTTGTTACATTTCCCTTTCAAAGATTAAACTTTTTGGCCTTTAATTTTTTTTTTTTTTTTTCTCACAATTTCTCTCCTCTCAAGGCTTATGTTGGCTCAGAAGTCATGTATGATGAGACAGCTGTGGCTTCCTCCCCACCTCCTTACACAGCATATGCTGCACCGACCCCTGAGGTAGGGAGCCGATCTTCACTTTACAGAATCCAACTGAGGGAAACTGGGGGTCTTTGTGCTACCATCTTTTTAAAACTAAAAGAAAACTTTGAGTGAAACAGTATTAGAGAAATTAGAAATGTACCTGAAACCCTTTCCTTCTTTAAACTTTTTTCTATCTTAAACAGATTATCTATTATCTTTTGCTTTTATAAAGCAACTGCTTTTTATAATCTTCATGTTCATATTTTCAAGATAGACCCAAAAATGAATCATGGTCTTAATAATATGATTCTGATGATTTAAGTTTATACTTTATTTTTTTACTTGTATAATCTTTATAATCAGAAAAAAATGCTTTTTTAATTTGAAGAAACAAAACCAGAACCTTAAAGTCACATGCCAAACCCCTCTGCTGCTGCTGCTAAGTCACTTCAGTCGTGTCCGACTCTGTGTGACCTCATAGACGGCAGCCCACCAGGCTCCTCCGTCCCTGGGATTCTGCAGGCAAGAACACTGGAGTGGGTCTGGGTGCACCCTAATTAGAGGGCCAGGGGTTCAGTGCTGCATATGGAAGCCTCTGTTGCGGGAGGCACTTCTGGTTTTTTTTTCTTTTTTCTTTTTTCACTTTTAATTTGGAAATAGTTGTAGACTTACAAGAAATTGCAAAGATAATATGGAAAAATCTCATGTACTCTTTACCCTGTTCCCTAGCTGTTACATGGTAAATAAAATCAAAACCAGATGTGTGAAATTGGTGTAGTGTTTATTGGTGAGTGTACCTGGTTCTGTCATTTTATCATGCATGTAGATATGTATATCTACTACCTCAATCAAGATGTAAAACTGTTTATAACATCCTCTTCCTACTACACCCTCTTCTAGTCATACCCTCCTTCCTCTTCCTTAACTGCTGTCAATCACTGATTTATTGGTCATCTATATAATTGTGTCATTTCCGCAGTGTGTGTAAACAGAATCATATAGCCTGTGATCTTTTGAGTTTGATGGTTTTTTTACTCAGCACAGTGCCCTTGTTGCATTGTTAAACTGCAACACTCAAATTGTTGCATGTGTCAGTGGTCTTTTCCTTTTTATTGCTGAGTGGTATGCCATGATATGAGTGTACCACATTTTGTATTGAGAGACATTTACCTGTTGGGGGACATTTTGGTAGTTCTAGATTTTGGCTGTTACCAGTAAACCTACTATGAACCCTCATGTACAGGTTGTTGTGCAGACATATAAAGTTTTATTTCTCTAGAATAAATGACCAAAAATGCAGTTGCTAAGTTGAATATATTAAAGTATATCATTGGTTTTTTAAAAAACTGGCAAGCCACTTTCCAGAATTTTTCTACAATTTCACTTTTCCATCAGTAGTGTGTGAAGGATTCATTTTCTCTGTATCCCACCAGCTTTTGGTATTGTCACTGTTTTTTATTTTAACTGTTCAATAGGTGTGTAGTGATATTTCATTGTGATTTTAATTGCATTTCCGTAGTAGCCTGTGATGCTGAACATCTTTTCGTGCTTATTTGCCATCTGTGTATGCTGCTCAAGTAAGCTGTGTTTTCTTGTCTTTTGCTCGTTTTCTAATTGTTTTAATTATTTTTTTATTGATGAGTTTTGTGAGTTCTTATATATATGTTTGAGATAGGAATAATCCTTTGTCAGATGTGTGATCTGTAACATATCTTTTTATCCTCTTGACAATGCCTTTCACAGTTTTTAATACAGTTTAATTTATTGGTCTTTCCTTGTATGGATCGTGCTTTGTTGTCACATTTAACACTTCACCTAGACCAAGTTTCCCAAGGTTTTCTCCTGTGTTACCTTCTGGTAGTTCATAGTCCTGGCGTTTACATACAAGATGTAAAACTGTTTATAAGTTTTTTTTTTTTCATTTCTATTAGCAGTTAATTTTTTAAATTTGTGTGTTTGTTTACTTATTTATGTTTATTTTTGGCTGTGCTGTGCGTGGGCTTTTCTCTGTGGCAGGCGAAGGCTACTCTCCAGTTGCAGTGCGTGCGCTTCTCATTGTGGTGGCTTCTCTTGTGGTGGAGCCTGGGCTCTAGGGCACGCTGGCTTCAGTAGTCGGAGCACGTGGGCTCAGTAGTGGCAGCTCCCAGGCTCTAGCATGCACACGCACATAGCAGGCGCGCAAGTAAAGCTTGTGCTTATGTGCTCAGTCGTGTCCAACTCTTCTGCAGCCCGTGGACTGTAGCCCTCCAGGCTCCTCTGTCCATGAGAATTCCCAGGCAAGAATACTGGAGTGGATGGCCATTTCCTTCTCCAGGGGATCTTCCTGACCCAGGGATCAGACCTGTGTTTCCCGTGTCTCCTGCATTGCAGGTGGATCTTTACAGCCTAGTTGTGGCTGGCGCATGGGCTTAGTCTTTTTTCTTTCAATGTGCATATTACATTGAAGCATGTTTCTTATAAGCGGCATGTAGTTTCTGGTAGGTAACATGTAGTTGGGTCATGCCCTCACCCCCTCATCTGACAAATTTCTAACTTGTAGCTGGTATATTTAGGACATCTACGTTTTTATTGTGTAAGTTTAAGGTGTACGGTGTTACTTTGAGACCTTTATATAGGGTAAATGAGTGCCAGTGTGGCAATATTTATTACTTTACATAATTACAATATAATATTATTGTCTCTCATCATTATATGGTAAATTGGATCTCAAAGCTTATATAATACTTGTTTCAAGTTTGTATCAAAACACATCAGTCATCCTTTCCTGTAGATCATTTACATATAATGTGATTTTGATACATTAAGCATGCTGTTTTATTGTTTGTGTTTTTGGCTCTATTTTTCATGTCTCTGTTCTTTGTCTTAAGCCTTTTGTGGATTATTGGAACATGTCTTATTTTATTTTACTTATTTTTATTTTTTGGGGTTGTACCACACATGGCTTGTGGGACCTTATTTCCTGGACCAGGGAGGTAACCTGGGCCCTTAGCAGTCAAAGCATGGAGTCCTAACCACTGGATCACCAGGGAATTCCTATAGAACATGTTGTAGAATTACATTTTGACTTACCTGTAATGTTTTGAGTATCTTTTTGTATTGCTATTAATATTTTAGTGGTGTTCTAGTTATTATACATATATACATGTTTTTCAGTCGAATGATTGCATTTTATCAAGTGCAGTGAAGTGTCAGACTGTTTGCCCCTGTGATTGTGTGTATGTGTTTATTTTTGGCTCTGCTGGGTCTTCGTGGCTGCACAGGCTTTTCTCTAGTTGCAGCAAGTGGGGGCTGCTCTGTAGTTGTGAAGAGTAGGCTTCTCATTGCAGTGGCTTCTGTTGTTGTGGAGCAATAGCTCTAGGGTGTGGGGGCATCTTGAGCTGCGGCACGCGGGCTCCGGAATTGAGGCTCCGGGGCTCTAGAGCACAGGCTCAGGAGTTGTGGTGCAGAGGCTTAGTTGCCCTGTGGCGTGTGGGACCTTCCCAGATCAGGTATTGAACCTGTCTCTCCTGCACTGGCAGACGGATTCTTTACCACCGAGCCACCAGGGAAGCCCAAACCACTGCCTCTAAATTCCATTTTTCTCTCTCGTTTTATGGTATCATTGTTTTAAGTATTTCTTTTACATGTATTGAGAATCAGATAGTGTATAAAAAAATATGGCTGTCAAACTTAGAAAAATCAATATGTGGTTTTTATTATATTTACATGTATTCTGATGTGACCATACTTTCTTACCTCCTGATGTTTCCAGATTTCTTTTTTTTTATTGTTTACTGTTTAGTGAACTTCCTCTTGTCGTTTTCTTAGGACAGATCTGCTAGCAACAAATTCTCCATTTTCTTTCATTTGAGAATGTCTCAATTTCATCTTTTTCTCTGAAGAATGTTTTCACTAGTATAGAATTCTGAGTTGACATTTCTTTCGGCACTGGAGAAATGTGTGCTTTTTCCTTTGGCCCTCCTGATTTCTTACGAGACATTTGCTATTATTTGAATTTTCTTCCCCCTTAAGGCAGTGCATAGTTTCTGGCCGCTCTCTTTGTCTTTGGTTTTCAGAGGTTTGCCTGTGAAGTGTACATTTGGGGTTAGTCTTATTTGGTGTTGATTCAGTTTCACACAGGTTTATGTTTCTTGCTAAATTTGGGAAATTTTAAGCTATTATTTCTGCAATTTTTTTTTAGCCCCACCCTCTTTCTCTTCTAAAACTAATGACACAGATGTTAGATGTCCCACCTGTCTCTTATACACATCTAGATGTGTATAAGAGACAGCTTGCACATGTGTGGGCAAAAGTGGTACTACCTTTGTGTCTGTCAGTTCCCTCTATGGTCAACATTTTCTTTCATTCTTCAGATAGGATTTTATTTTTTCCTTTATTTCTTTAGGAGGAAAAGAAACAGATAGATAGAGCTTTTTAAATGATTTGTACAGGTGAGACAAGAAAGTAAAAAGACTTAATATTCAAATGCTATTTTTTGCTACTTTTGTTAGCTCAGGACTATTCTTCCTCCTAAGCTTACTCTGAAACTCCGATTACCTTTTCTTTGATGAAAATCCTCTACTTGAATGAAGTTATTTAGTATTGATCATTCATATAGTTAGGGACAAGAGCCAAGGTGATTCTCTATGTGGATTTATTTAAAGGAGCGCATATATTTTTGTTTTCCACTGAGGGGTAATTTAATGAAAGATTGAAAAAGTTTTTAATGTAGAAACCAGATTGTGAGTGCAGGACATATCCCTGCCTGCTACATTTTAGACTGTAGGATTTTTATTTGTGAACAAAAGTCTTGTTGAGAGTGGTATAACATCTTTTAAAGGGCCTGGGTAACACTGGAGGCTCTGTGGCTTTCTTGGGCAGTGAGAACTCTTTTACCCACTACTGGTGACTGAGGAGGACCAACTCCTCTTTAATTCAAAGGATACTAAATGCAGGGTGGGGGCAAGGAGAAGGTCATCTTGCTAGTCATTGCTTCTCAGAGAGTTGTTACATTTCCCTTTCAAAGATTAAACTTTTTGGCCTTTAATTTTTTTTTTTTTTTTTCTTCACAATTTCTCTCCTCTCAAGGCTTATGTTGGCTCAGAAGTCATGTATGATGAGACAGCTGTGGCTTCCTCCCCACCTCCTTACACAGCATATGCTGCACCGACCCCTGAGGTAGGGAGCCGATCTTCACTTTACAGAATCCAACTGAGGGAAACTGGGGGTCTCTGTGCTACCATCTTTTTAAAACTAAAAGAAAACTTTGAGTGAAACAGTATTAGAGAAATTAGAAATGTACCTGAAACCCTTTCCTTCTTTAAACTTTTTTCTATCTTAAACAGATTATCTATTATCTTTTGCTTTTATAAAGCAACTGCTTTTTATAATCTTCATGTTCATATTTTCAAGATAGACCCAAAAATGAATCATGGTCTTAATAATATGATTCTGATGATTTAAGTTTATACTTTATTTTTTTACTTGTATAATCTTTATAATCAGAAAAAAATGCTTTTTTAATTTGAAGAAACAAAACCAGAACCTTAAAGTCACATGCCAAACCCCTCTGCTGCTGCTGCTAAGTCACTTCAGTCGTGTCCGACTCTGTGTGACCTCATAGACGGCAGCCCACCAGGCTCCTCCGTCCCTGGGATTCTCCAGGCAAGAACACTGGAGTGGGTCTGGGTGCACCCTAATTAGAGGGCCAGGGGTTCAGTGCTGCATATGGAAGCCTCTGTTGCGGGAGGCACTTCTGGTTTTTTTTTCTTTTTTCTTTTTTCACTTTTAATTTGGAAATAGTTGTAGACTTACAAGAAATTGCAAAGATAATATGGAAAAATCTCATGTACTCTTTACCCTGTTCCCTAGCTGTTACATGGTAAATAAAATCAAAACCAGATGTGTGAAATTGGTGTAGTGTTTATTGGTGAGTGTACCTGGTTCTGTCATTTTATCATGCATGTAGATATGTATATCTACTACCTCAATCAAGATGTAAAACTGTTTATAACATCCTCTTCCTACTACACCCTCTTCTAGTCATACCCTCCTTCCTCTTCCTTAACTGCTGTCAATCACTGATTTATTGGTCATCTATATAATTGTGTCATTTCCGCAGTGTGTGTAAACAGAATCATATAGCCTGTGATCTTTTGAGTTTGATGGTTTTTTTACTCAGCACAGTGCCCTTGTTGCATTGTTAAACTGCAACACTCAAATTGTTGCATGTGTCAGTGGTCTTTTCCTTTTTATTGCTGAGTGGTATGCCATGATATGAGTGTACCACATTTTGTATTGAGAGACATTTACCTGTTGGGGGACATTTTGGTTGTTCTAGATTTTGGCTGTTACCAGTAAACCTACTATGAACCCTCATGTACAGGTTGTTGTGCAGACATATAAAGTTTTATTTCTCTAGAATAAATGACCAAAAATGCAGTTGCTAAGTTGAATATATTAAAGTATATCATTGGTTTTTTAAAAAACTGGCAAGCCACTTTCCAGAATTTTTCTACAATTTCACTTTTCCATCAGTAGTGTGTGAAGGATTCATTTTCTCTGTATCCCACCAGCTTTTGGTATTGTCACTGTTTTTTATTTTAACTGTTCAATAGGTGTGTAGTGATATTTCATTGTGATTTTAATTGCATTTCCGTAGTAGCCTGTGATGCTGAACATCTTTTCGTGCTTATTTGCCATCTGTGTATGCTGCTCAAGTAAGCTGTGTTTTCTTGTCTTTTGCTCGTTTTCTAATTGTTTTAATTATTTTTTTATTGATGAGTTTTGTGAGTTCTTATATATATGTTTGAGATAGGAATAATCCTTTGTCAGATGTGTGATCTGTAACATATCTTTTTATCCTCTTGACAATGCCTTTCACAGTTTTTAATACAGTTTAATTTATTGGTCTTTCCTTGTATGGATCGTGCTTTGTTGTCACATTTAACACTTCACCTAGACCAAGTTTCCCAAGGTTTTCTCCTGTGTTACCTTCTGGTAGTTCATAGTCCTGGCGTTTACATACAAGATGTAAAACTGTTTATAAGTTTTTTTTTTTTCATTTCTATTAGCAGTTAATTTTTTAAATTTGTGTGTTTGTTTACTTATTTATGTTTATTTTTGGCTGTGCTGTGCGTGGGCTTTTCTCTGTGGCAGGCGAAGGCTACTCTCCAGTTGCAGTGCGTGCGCTTCTCATTGTGGTGGCTTCTCTTGTGGTGGAGCCTGGGCTCTAGGGCACGCTGGCTTCAGTAGTCGGAGCACGTGGGCTCAGTAGTGGCAGCTCCCAGGCTCTAGCATGCACACGCACATAGCAGGCGCGCAAGTAAAGCTTGTGCTTATGTGCTCAGTCGTGTCCAACTCTTCTGCAGCCCGTGGACTGTAGCCCTCCAGGCTCCTCTGTCCATGAGAATTCCCAGGCAAGAATACTGGAGTGGATGGCCATTTCCTTCTCCAGGGGATCTTCCTGACCCAGGGATCAGACCTGTGTTTCCCGTGTCTCCTGCATTGCAGGTGGATCTTTACAGCCTAGTTGTGGCTGGCGCATGGGCTTAGTCTTTTTTCTTTCAATGTGCATATTACATTGAAGCATGTTTCTTATAAGCGGCATGTAGTTTCTGGTAGGTAACATGTAGTTGGGTCATGCCCTCACCCCCTCATCTGACAAATTTCTAACTTGTAGCTGGTATATTTAGGACATCTACGTTTTTATTGTGTAAGTTTAAGGCGTACGGTGTTACTTTGAGACCTTTATATAGGGTAAATGAGTGCCAGTGTGGCAATATTTATTACTTTACATAATTACAATATAATATTATTGTCTCTCATCATTATATGGTAAATTGGATCTCAAAGCTTATATAATACTTGTTTCAAGTTTGTATCAAAACACATCAGTCATCCTTTCCTGTAGATCATTTACATATAATGTGATTTTGATACATTAAGCATGCTGTTTTATTGTTTGTGTTTTTGGCTCTATTTTTCATGTCTCTGTTCTTTGTCTTAAGCCTTTTGTGGATTATTGGAACATGTCTTATTTTATTTTACTTATTTTTATTTTTTGGGGTTGTACCACACATGGCTTGTGGGACCTTATTTCCTGGACCAGGGAGGTAACCTGGGCCCTTAGCAGTCAAAGCATGGAGTCCTAACCACTGGATCACCAGGGAATTCCTATAGAACATGTTGTAGAATTACATTTTGACTTACCTGTAATGTTTTGAGTATCTTTTTGTATTGCTATTAATATTTTAGTGGTTGTTCTAGTTATTATACATATATACATGTTTTTCAGTCGAATGATTGCATTTTATCAAGTGCAGTGAAGTGTCAGACTGTTGCCCCTGTGATTGTGTGTATGTGTTTATTTTTGGCTCTGCTGGGTCTTCATGGCTGCACAGGCTTTTCTCTAGTTGCAGCAAGTGGGGGCTGCTCTGTAGTTGTGAAGAGTAGGCTTCTCATTGCAGTGGCTTCTGTTGTTGTGGAGCAATAGCTCTAGGGTGTGGGGGCATCTTGAGCTGCGGCACGCGGGCTCCGGAATTGAGGCTCCGGGGCTCTAGAGCACAGGCTCAGGAGTTGTGGTGCAGAGGCTTAGTTGCCCTGTGGCGTGTGGGACCTTCCCAGATCAGGTGTTGAACCTGTCTCTCCTGCACTGGCAGACGGATTCTTTACCGCCGAGCCACCAGGGAAGCCCAAACCACTGCCTCTAACCATTTTTCTCTCTTGTTTTATGGTATTATTGTTTTAAGTATTTCTTTTACATGTATTGAGAATCAGATGGTGTATAAAAAAATATGGCTGTCAAACTTAGAAAAATCAATATGTGGTTTTTATTATATTTACATGTATTCTGATGTGACCATACTTTCTTACCTCCTGATGTTTCCAGATTTCTTTTTTTTTATTATTTACTGTTTAGTGAACTTCCTCTTGTCATTTTCTTAGGACAGATCTGCTAGCAACAAATTCTCCATTTTCTTTCATTTGAGAATGTCTCAATTTCATCTTTTTCTCTGAAGAATGTTTTCACTGGTATAGAATTCTGAGTTGACATTTCTTTCGGCACTGGAGAAATGTGTGCTTTTTCCTTTGGCCCTCCTGATTTCTTATGAGACATTTGCTATTATTTGAATTTTCTTCCCCCTTAAGGCAGTGCATAGTTTCTGGCCCCTCTCTTTGTCTTTGGTTTTCAGAGGTTTGCCTGTGAAGTGTACATTTGGGGTTAGTCTTATTTGGTGTTGATTCAGTTTCACACAGGTTTATGTTTCTTGCTAAATTTGGGAAATTTTAAGCTATTATTTCTGGAATTTTTTTTTAGCCCCACCCTCTTTCTCTTCTAAAACTAATGACACAGATGTTAGATGTTCCACATGTTTAAAAGTTTTTGATCTTTTTTTTTCTTTAATCTGTTTTATCTCTGTTCTAACTGGGTAATTTCTACTCTATATTCATGTTCATTGATTATTCATCTCTATTTGTTATTGAGTCTCTTCATTGAACAATTTATTATTTTTTTATTTCTAAAATTTTTATTTGTTTATTCTTGATATATATCTTTACATAGCTTTTACAGAGATTTTTCTGGTTTTGTGAAGACCCTGTTTTTGTTTTAAGTGTATCTCAAATGTGTTCTTACTTATTTTTTTTTATTTTTTTTTTCAGTTTATTTTGAAATGATTGTAGTTTCACAGGAAGCTGTAAAAATAATATAGAGAAGTCCCATGTATCCTTCACCTAGTTTCCCAGACTAAAACTACAGAACAACATCCTTCCTTACTTATTGAAATATTTTAATGGTGCATGCTTGCTCAGTCTCTCAGTCATGTCTGACTCTTTGTGACCCCATGGATGATAGCCTGCCAGGCTTCTCTGCCCATGGAGTTTTCCAGGCAGGAATATTGGAGTGGGTTGCTGTTTTCTATTCTGGGGGGTCTTCATGACCCAGAGATTGAACCCGCATGCATCTCCTGCAATGGTGGGCAGATTCTTTACGACTGTGTCACCTGGAAAGCCAAGGTCATTACTACCTGTCTGTAATTTCTCTTAATGGTAGCTGCTTTAAAGTCCTTCCTAGGTAATTCCAACGTCTTTGTTATCTTGGTGTTGATCTCTTTTGTCTTTTCTCATTTCAGTTTGAGATCTTCCTGGTTCTTGGTATGACAAATTATTTTTTATCAAAACCTGGAAATTTTAAATATTATAAGACTGAATCTATTCAAGTCCTGCATTTTAGCAGAGTTCCTTCTAATGCTTCTCTGGTGGGTGAGGATTGCTTTGTTTCTTCCATGTAAGGGGTGGAAGTCCAGGTCTTCCACTGGGTCCCAGTTGACTGTGGCTCATTGTCACTGCTTGCACGGCTGGGAATTCAGGCCCTTCTCTAGGTCTCTGCTGACACCAGCCTGCCTGGGAGTTGGAGGGACTTTTTCTGCTGTTTCCCACAAGCCTCTCTGTAACTGTGTAACTGTGGTTACTAGTAAGAGGTTGTGAACGTACTTGTTCTCCACTTGGTCTCTGTTGATCCTGCCCCAGCAGAATGGGAAGGGGCACCTTCTTTCCGCTGGGCAGAGATGGAAGTTCTGGCTCCCTGCATGGTCTCCACTGACACTGGCATGAGACTGGGGCTGCCGTGTTTCTGTCCAACAGGGATATTTCCAGCTTCCCACTTGACCTTCTCTGACACTGTTCAGGATGGGGTGGGCAAGAACCTTTCTCCAGACTTGACTTTGCTGGTGGAAGTAACAGCCACAGCTGTTTTTGTGTTGTTTGGCTGGAGTGGAGCAGTTATTGCCTAAAAATGGTCTCTCTTGCTAGATTACCCTTTTCCTTCCCAGGTTCTTTGGGTAGAGACAGCAGGCTTTCTTCGAGGCAGACAAAGAAAGGTCTGCACATACTGGCATTTCTATGTTGCCATTTCTGCTTTATCGAGTCTAGGATGTAGGAAGCAAAAAGAAAACCCAGGAGACTCACTGCATGTCCTTCTTAGGGTCATGAAGTCCGCAGACAGTTGACTGCCTTCTCTCCCCCTTTCAGAGTCTCCTTATGTTTGTTGTATGTGTAATGTCCAGGGTTTTCAGTTGTATGTAGCAGGAAGAATAGGGAAAACATCTGCATCTATTTTATCCTCCAAAAGCATAAATCTTATTTCCTGCTTTTGTAAGATAACAGATTCAGATCTACCTGTGTATTTGCCAGGCTACAGCTGCTCCCTTTGCGGAAGCCTTTTTTACATAATAACAATAACTGTAATTGTCTGTAAACCTTCCCACCAGGCGTGAGCTGGTAAGGGAGGCCAGGCCTTTTATCTCCATGCTTTCCAGTCCTTTACTTGGTCAATGGAAGCAGTCCACTGCTCATTGCTGGCTGTGTTCTTTCATAGGCATGTCCTGTTGTAGAACTGCCAGTCATCTGTCCAGGCCTCTGTCTTCAGACTTCTCAATAGCCTCAGTCTTTTATATTCTACACACAGGAACTTCTGGAAATTGGACTGGGGAGGGTTTTGTGGGAAGGGTTTTGCTACTAGGTTGGTTTTACCAAGAGGAAACTGACGTTGGATGAATCTCATTTATCACTTATTCCAAACTGATCATTTTTGAGATGAACAAAATAAGGCCTACAGTAGTTAGATAGATGACTTATTGAAGGTCAGGTTAATGGTAGAGCTGAATTGAAATTGGAATCACTGGCAAGTCCGGTTCTCTTTTTTGTTGTATTTTTCTGCCTTCTTTATTTTATAGCCTGCAAGTAGATTTCAGTTATGGGTTTATATTTTTAGAACCTTAAAGTATATAAGCACACTGTCTCATATTCTTTACTTTTTTAATAGACTACCATATTTTATAGACTGGAACTTGGAGAACCAATTTTAATACATTGCCATTGGTTTCAAATTGTGTTTAAAAAAATTGAGGTATATTTGGCATGCAACATTATTTTAGTTTCCAGTTTACAGCATAATCTGTATTGGTATATATCGCAAAATAATCACTGCAGTAGGTCTGTTTAACATCTGTCACCATATGTAAAGAATTGTTTTCTTAAACGCTGAGAACTTTTAAGATCTACTCTCTTAGCAACTTTCAGATATGCAATATAGTAGTATAAACTATAGCCACTGTGGTGTGCATTATATCCCTATGGCTTATTTATTTTATGACTGGAAGTTTGTACGTTTTGATTCTCTTACCCAATTTGTTCATCTCCTGCCCACCCCGCAACCCCACCTCTCTGGTTCCCCCTTCTCTTTGGCAACTACCAGTCTGTTCTCTGTATCTGTGAACTTTTTTTTGTTTGTTTTAAAGATACATTCCACGTACAGATGAGATCATACGGTATTTGTCTTGGCCTTCTTTCAAAAACTCAGGGTCTATCCATGTGGGCATAAAAGGCAAGATATCCTTTTTTAATGGTAGGATACTATTCTATTGTATATTTGGACCACATTTTCTTTGTTAACTGATGGACACTTTACATTGTTTCCATATCTTAGCTTTTGTAAATAATGCTGCAGTGAACATGGGGATACAGATACCTTTTTGTGTTAGTGTTTTTGTTTCCTTTGAATAAATACTCAGAAGTGGAATTGCCGGATCAACTGGTAATTCTGTTCTTAATTTTTAGAGAAACTCCCTTCTATTATTGTTTTAGATACAGGAGGCACCAGATAAGATAAAATCTTATCACAATTGTGTATGAGGGTTCCCTTTTCTTCACATCCTTGTCAGCAGTTGTTATTTTTTGTCTTTTTGATAATAGTCATTCTAACAAGTATGAAGTGATACTCATTGTGGTTTTGATTTGCATTTCCCTGATGATGAGTGACGTTGAGTATTGTTTCATGTGCCTGTTGGCCATCTGTATTACTTCTTTGGGGAGATGTCTATTTAGTTCTTTGGTCTGTTTTTTAATCAGATTATTTTTTGCCTTTGAGTTGTATGAGTTCCTTATATGTTGATACTTTAGATATTAACTTCTTATCAGATAACATGATTTGTGAATATTTTCTTTCATTTGATAGCTTGCCTTTTCGTTTTGTTGACGATTTCCTTTCTTGTTCAGGAGGTTTTTAGTTTGATGTAGTCTCACATTTATTTTTGCTTTTGTTGCCTTTGATTTTGGAATCAGATCCAAAAAAATCATCACATAACCACTGTTGAGCTTATCACGTATGATTTTTTCCTAGGAGTTTTAGGGTTTCAGATCTTACATATTTAATCCACTTTGAGTCAGTTTTTGTGTATGATATAAGATACCATGTATGGTCAGATTTCATTCTTTTGCATATGACTATCTTAACTTTCTCAGCACCATTTATTGAAGAGACTCTCCTTTCCCCATTGTTTTGATTATTCTTGGCTCCTTTGTGGTAAGTTAATTTACCGTATATATGTGGGCTTGTATCTGGGCTCTCTTGTTCCATTGATTCTGTGTCTGTTTTTATGCCAATACCGTACTGTTGTGATTACTTTGTAGTTTAGTTTGAAATCTGGGAGCATGATGCCTTCAGCTTTATTCTTCTTTCTTTGGCTATGTTGGGTCTTTTGTAGTTCCATACAAATTATAGAATTATTCTATTTCTACAAAAAATGCCATTGGAAATTTGATAGGAATTGCATTGAATCTATAGATTATTTTGGATAGTATGGACATTTTAATTATTCTTCCAATCCATTAGCTTGGAATATATTTTCATTTATTTGTATTTTCAATATCTTTCATCACTGTCATATAGTTTCCAGTGTATAGGCCCTTCACCTCCTTGGTTAAATTTATCCTAGCAATTTTATGGCTTTTTTGTTTTGTTTTATAATATATTAGAGTATACTTGATATACTTAGATATCAAGTGTACTTATATTAGCATATACTTGACTACAGTCCCACCACCTCTAGAATGAAAACCACAGTCACAGAAAGCTAACCAAAATGATCACAGGGATCACAGCCTTGTGTAACTTGGTGAAATTGTGAGCCATACTGTGACGGTTAGATGGCTCATGGTAGTGAGTTCTGATAAAACGTGATGTACTGGAGAAGAGAATGGCAAATCCCTGAAGTATTCTTGCCTTGAGAACCCCATGAACAGAATGAAAAGGCAAAAAGATATGACACCAGAAGGTGAGCCTCCCAGGTCAGTAGGTATCCAATATGATACTGGGGAAGAGTGGAGAAATAGATCCAGAAAGAATGAAGTAGTTTGGCCAAAGAGGAAATGAAGCTCAGGTGTGGATGTGTCTGGTGGTGAAAATAAAGTCCAGTGCTGTAAAGAGCAATATTGAATAGGAACCTGGAATGTTAGGTCCATGAATCAAGGTAAATTGGACATGGTCAAGAAGGAGATGCCAAGAGTGAACATCAGTATTTTGGGAATCAGTGAACCAAAATGGATGGGAATGGGCAAATTTAATTCAGATGACCGTTGAATCTACTACTGTGGTCAAGAATCCCGTAGAAGAAATGGACTAGCCCTTATAGTTAATAAAAGAGTTCAGAGTGAAATGCTTGGTTGGAATCTCAAAAACGATAGAATGATCTCCGTCTGTTTCCAAGGCAAACCGTTCAACATCACAGTAATCCGATCTGTACCCCAGCCACTAAAGCCAAAGAAGCTGAAGTTGACTGGTTTTATGAAGACTTACAAGACCTTCTAGAAGTGACACCTAAAAATGTTCTTTTCATCATAGAGGATTGGGATGCAAAAGTTGGAAGTCAGGAGATACCTTTTACAGACAAGTTTAGCCTGGAGTACAAAAAGAAGCAGGACAAAGTTTGGGTTTTGCCAAGAGAATGCACTAGTCATAGCAAACACCCTCTTCCACAACACAGGAGACAGCTCTACATGTGGACATCACCAGATGGTTAATACTGAAATTAGATCGATAACGTTCTTTGCAGCCAAAGATGCAGAAGTTTTTACAGTCAGCAAAAACAAGACCTGGAGCTGACTGTGGCTCAGATTGAGTTCCTTACTGAAGAATTCAGACTTAAATTGAAGAAAGTAGGGAAAACCACTAGACCATTCAAGTATTATCTAAATCAAAGCCCTTATGATTATACAGTGGAGGTGATGAATAGATTCAAGGGATTAGATCTGGTAAACAGGGTGTCTGAAGAACTGTGGATGGAGGTTTGTAACATTGAATAGGAGGTGGTGACCAAAACCATCCCAAAGAGGAAGAAAAGAAGGCAAAGTGGTTGTCTGAGGATGCCTTACAAACAGCTGAGAACGAAGACAAGCAAAAGGCAAATGACAAAGGGAAAGATATTCCCAACTGAATGCAGAGTTCTAGAGAACAGCAAGGAGAAATAAAAAAGCCTTTTTAAGTAAACAATGCAAAGAAATAGAGGAAAACAACAGAATCGGAAAGACTAGAGATTTCTTCAAGAAAATTGGAAGATACCAATTTCATGCAGAGATGGGCACAATAAAGGACAGAAACAGCAGGGACCCACAGAAGCAGAAGAAATTAAGAGAGTGGTAAGAATATACAGAACTATACAAATGAGATTTTAATGACCTGGATAACCACTATGGTGTGGTCATTCACCTAGAGCCAGACATCCTGGAGTGTGAAGTCAAGTGGGTCTTAGGAAGAATTAATTACTACAAACAAAGCTAGTGGAGGTGATGGAATTCCAGCTGAGCTATTTCAAATCCTAAAAGATGATGCTGTTAAAGTGCTGCACACAATATGGCAGCAAATTGGGAAAACTCAGCAGTGGCCATAGGACTGGAAAAGGTGTTTTCATTCCAATCCTAAAGAAAGGCAACACTAAAGAATGTTCAGACTACTGTACAATTGTGCTCATTTCACATGCTACCAAGGTTATGCTCAAAATTCTTCAATCTAGGCTTTAGGAGTACATGAACCAAGAACTTCCAGATAAACAAGTTGGGTTTTGAAGAGGCAGGTGCCAGAGATCAAATTGCCAACATCTGTTGGATCATAGAAAAAGCAAGAGAATTCCAGAAAAACATGTACTTTTGCTTCATTGACTATGCTAAAGCCGTTGACTGTGTGGATCACAACAAACTGTGGGAAATTCTTAAAGAGATGGGAATGCCAGACCACTTTACCTGTCTCCTGAGAAACCTGTAAGTTGCTTAAGAAGGAAGTTAGAACCAAACATGAAACAGTGGATTGGTTCAGAATTGGCAAAAGGAGTACGTCAAGGCTGTATATTGTCACCCTGCTTATTTATCTTATGTGCACAGTATATCATGCAAAGTGTAGGCTGGATGAATCCCAAGCTGGAGTTAAGATTGCTGTGAGAAGTATCAACAGTCTCAGATATACAGGTAATTCCACTCTAATGGCAGAAAGCAAAGAGGAACTAAAGAGCCTCTTTGTGAAAGAGGAGAGTGAAAAGCTGGCTGAAAACGCAATATTCAAAAAACTAAGAATAAGATCATGGCATTTGGTCCCATCACTTTATGGGAAACAGAAGGGGAAAAAGTGGAAACGGTTACAGGTCTTATATTCTTGGACTCCAAAATCACTGTGGATGGTGACAGCAGCCACAAAAGACGCTTGCTCCTTGGAAGAAAAGCTATGACAAACCTAGACAGTGTATTAAAAAACAGAGACATCACTTTGCAGACAAAGGTCTGTATAGTCCAAAGCTGTGGTTTTTCAAGTAATTATGTAGGGTGTGAGAGTTGGACCACAAAGAAGGCTGAGTGCTGAAGAATTGATGCTTTTGCACTGTGATGTTGGAGAAGACTCTTGAGAGTGTCTTGCACAGTAAGGAGATCAAACCAATCATTCCTAAAGGAAATTAACCCTGAATATTCATTGGAAGGACAGAAGCTGAAGTTCCAATACTTTGGCCACTTGATGAGAAGAGCTGACTCATTGGAAAACACTGATGCTGGGAAAGATTGAGGGCAGGAGAAGGAGGCATCAGAGAATGAGCTGATTGGACTGCATCACTGACTCAGTGGGCACGAATCTGAGCAAACTCCAGGAGACAGGACAGGGAAGCCTGGCGTGCTGCAGTCCATGCAATGGCAAGAGTTGGACACGATTGAGCGACTGAACAACAACATACTTGGTTTACAATATTGTATTAATTTCAAGTGTACAGCAAACTGATTCATCTGTACATATGTCTATTATTTTTCAGGTTCTTTTCCCTTATAGGTTATTACAGAGTTTTGGGTAGAGTTCCCAGTGCTATACAGTTGGTCCTTGTTGATTATCTATTTTATATATAGTAGTATGTTTATCATAGGCTTCCATGGTGTGTTAGATGGTAAAGAATCTGCCTGCAGTGCAGGAGACCCTGATTTGCTCTCTGGGTCGGGAAGATCATAATTTATTGTTTTGATGCAATTGTACATAGTATGATTTTCTTAATTTCTCTTTCTGAAAGTCTTTGCCTAGCATATTGAAATTTAACAGACTTCTGTGTATTAATTTTGTATCCTGGAACTTTACTGAATTCATTTATTCTTAGTTTTTTTGTAGAGTCTTTACGGTTTTCTGTATATACTATTCTGTCATCTGCAAATAGTGACAAAAAGTTTGTTTGTTTTTTTTCCATACCATCTTACAGAAAAGCCCCAGCAAACTTTTTGGCTGACTCAGTACTTTTTCCTTTCCAGTTTGGATGCCTTTTATTTCCTTTTCTTGTCTAAATGGCTCTGACTTGGCCTTCTGATAGTATGTTGAATAAAAGTGGGTATAGTAGGCATCATTGTCTTGTTCCTGATCATAGAGAATGTTTAGCTTTTCATCATCCATTGAGTGTTAATGCTAGCTATGGGCTTGTCATATGTAGCTTTTCTTATGTTGAGGTATGGTCTCTTTATAACCATTTGGTTGAGAGTTTTTATTATAAATGGATGTTGAATTTTAAAATTGTATTTCTAATGGGCTTATATCTTTTTCAGCAGGCATATGGCTATGGTCCATACAGTGGTGCATACCCACCAGGAACTCAAGTTGTGTATGCTGCAAATGGACAGGCTTATGCTGTACCCTATCAGTACCCGTATGCAGGTAACTCATGCCAGCCTTTCATTCCTAGTTTCTCATCATTTAGTGTATAAATCAGTGAGGCCTGAGGAATTTTTATTTCTCAGTTTAGGGGTAAGTGAACTGTAATTTTTCTGGTTATCGATGACAAGTCACTGTGCTATTTTTTTTAAAAAAAGAAAGCATTATATATTTTCACACTACAAAGTTAGAATAGGCTTGATTTTTAAAACTTCACTGTTGTATTCAGATTTCATTCCCAAGATGAGAATTTGTACTTAACTGAAATACACTTACATTAAGAAATAACCTAAGAGTCCCATTTTAAGGAATAAGAGGTAATCTTTCTCCTGTTTTTTTCCTTCTGGTTGTAGCTTTCAAAAATTTTCACTACGGAGGTGATGTTTCATTTTGAAGATGAAGTAGAGGCATAGAAAGGCTTATATTTACTCTGGGGAAGGCTTATGTTTACTCCTTTCATTTTCATCTCACCTGAAACTAAGTGTTAGGTGTGAGCGATTGACCTGTGTAGATAGTGTCAAAGAAAATTGGTCCTGAATATTACTTGGAAAGACTGATACTGAAGCTGAAACTCCAATACTTTAGCCACCTGATGCGAAGAACTGACTCATTGGAAAAGACCCTGATGCTGGGAAAGATTGATGGCAGGAGGAGAAGGGGATGACAGAGGATGAGACGGTTGGATGGCATCACCGATTTGATGGACATGAGTTTGAGCAAGCTCTGGGAGTTGGTGATGGACAGGGAAGCCTGGCTGCTGCAGTCCATGGGGTCACAAAGAGTCAGACATGACTGAGTGTCTGAACGGAACTGAGATAGCGTCAAGTCCTGGGTGCAGCCTGGGCAGGCGGATGTCTGTAGGGTGGAGGTCAGAAATATACTGGGAATGGTGCTGGAGCCTACAGCCAGGGCAGTGGTGACCTGAGCTGTGTGGCTGATGGCCTGAGAGTGAGGCCGTACCCAGACCCCAGTGAGCAGGTGAAGTCAGGGGCCGTCCTCAGTGAGTATGGCATGTCAGAGCGACACGCGTGAGAGGGAGCTGATGCATGGCTTGGAACGGGAGCCCACAGGTTGCTGAGAGATCAGCAATCTAGCACAGTGCCTTATCGCAGAAGCAGTGGAAGGACAGTGTTACCAGAAGAGTGAGTGGTCGGTCACTGGTATTAATGCCGCAAAGAAGCCAGTGGGGTTGCCACAGAGTCTGGATTTCCCCAGACTCACAGTTAGTGGTGGTTAGTGGTGCGTTAGCACCTAATAGAGGAGAGTTTCTCCAGTTACTTGTTTTGGAAATCTGATGCTGATCACTAAGGTAGTATAGACTCTGAAGAGTTTTGCCTTGCTTGATTTTTTTTCTTTCATGTCAAGTTGAAAACCAGTGAAATAATGATACTAAAAAATGAGCTATTTGTCTAGCCTCTGATCCGAGCACAGCTGTTTTTTGTTTAATTATTTTCTTCTTGTACAATAATAGTTTCATCTTTGTTATCTTACATTACTTTTTTGGAGTGTGTTTGCTTTATTATGTTTTGTTAATGGCATTACATTACTTTTTACATTTCATTCTCATTTTAAAATTTTATATATTTTGTCCAGAGTGCTACATAATCTTTATTAGTATTTTTAATGATTATATCCTATCATATGGGGTAATATTAAGCCTTCTAGTACTTATTGGCTGTTTACTTTTTAAGTTTTTCTGTCATAGATATTGCTTTGACTGTTCCTAATCGGTTTGTTGTTTATTCTTGTTAAGTATGTCTTAGAAAACATTTTTGATTTCCGTATGTTAATATGTCAAAGGGTATAGACATTTTGTTTCTGATACATTTTAAGATTATAAAAGTTTACAGTAAGGACAGTAAATGAGCTGTTAAAGTTACCTGTTACCAACAGGTTTTAACAGTTCCAGCATCTTGTTTCATCTGTACCTTTTTCCCCCAGCTCTGGATTATTTTGAGGGAAGTTTATACTTTATTTCATCTGACAGTATTACAGTAACTCTTGATGCTATGCATTTACTAAGTTATTTCCCAGAGTAGTTCACCAGTTTATAATGCCCCTAGGAGTTACTGCAGAGAATGCAATGGCACCCCACTCCAGTACTCTTTCCTGGAAAATCCCATGGACGGAGGAGCCTGGTGGGCTGCAAGTCCATGGGGTTGCAGAGAGTCGGACACGACTGAGCGACTTCACTTTCACTTTTCACTTTCATGCATTGGAGAAGGAAATGGCAACCTGCTCCAGTGTTCTTGCCTAGAGAATCCCAGGGACGGGGGAGCCTGGTGGGCTGCCATCTATGGGGTTGCACAGAGTCGGACACGACTGAAGTGACTTAGCAGCAGCAGCAGCAGGAGTTACTGATGTGCTGGTTTCTCTGCAGTTGCATCAAGATTGCCTGCTGTTTTTGATGTGCTCTGAAAGTTTTGATAACCTCATTAGGTATTAACATGGAACCAGGTTGCCTTAGTTTACATTTCTAATTACTGGCAAAGATAAAGATTGTATAATTATTTAGAAATTAATTCTTTTCTTGTATGAATTATTTTTTTCTCATTTATTTTGGGGTTTGTGTTCAGTTTTTAAGTCCTAGCCTATTTGTCTGATGAGAGCCAGACTTTTATTCAGCCCCTAGGCCATAGATTGGGATAATCCTAACTGTTTCTTACTCTGTAGAAGAGCAGAAGTTTTGTGCTTGTGAAAGGAATTTTTATACATAGGATTCCATCCCTGCCTTTGACTTTCATCATGAAAAACGATACAGCATTCTCAGTGCAACCTCAGATAAGTTACCTCATGACAGCCAAATGCCTACCAATCAATTTAAAAAGTGCTGTGTACACACTGTAAGTGTGCTTGCTGTGAAAGGGCTGCTCAGCTGTGGTCGTCCCACAGCAGCATCATGCTGGTAACCAGACAGGAGCTCTTCAGTCGGCCTTTCTAGGACTCTGGTGCATTGCCAGCTTCATGACGCACTGCCTTGCAGTGTCCATAGAGGCCCTTGTTGTGCAGAGAAGGTTAAAGGCCTTCTCTTTAATATTACCGGAACTGGTGGTCAGTCAACCAATTTAAAAAGTGCTGTGTACACAGTGTAAGCATTCTGTTTTAATTTTCCCACACTAGTAGGCATTTGTTCAGTTGTCTTCTGATGTGAGCTTGAGGTCTTTGGTTGGAGTCCTCTGTTTCTGTCTTGTCGAGATGGTACTCATGACACATAATTGCTCTGCAGTTTCCAGGGCCAAGTCTGAGAGAACACCTCTAGATTTTGTAATTCTCAGTTTCTTGGTTTGATAGTAATTTGTAAAAGTTATCTGCCTTTATTTAGTCTTGCCAGGATCTTCCCAACCCAGGAATCGAACCAAGGTCTCCTGCATTGCAGGCGGATTCTTTACCTTGTGAGCCACCAGGGAAGCTAAAAAGTATCTGACTTAGTTGTTCTTAAAATATCTAACAGTATCTTCTTTTTCTACATTCATGTTTGGATCATTTATGTAAAGATTAAATTAGATAATTAAAATGAGTACAGTTTGGAAATGTTCCCCAGCTGACTTTGGTAAAGACTTAGCTTTTGGTAGGAACAGAGATGAGCTGCAGGAGAAGTTGGCTCCTGGTATGGAGTGAGGGGGTCCTGTGGAGCTAAAGCTGGAATGCAGATTTAGATTTTCCAGGGGTCTTTAAATTAGGTCAGCTATAGGGTCCTGCTGTATTACATGTTACTAATTGGAGTTGCCTAGTTGAAATTTTTAAAATTTCAAGGCTGTGATTATGAATGCTACAGTTCACCAGTTATGTAGTTTAAATATTACATTAAAAAAAAATCTTAGCTTCTGATGTTATTGCCTGACCTTGATAAGCCTCTAGGTTTATAATGGTCCCATTTTCCTCCTCTGTGGCTTTGATGCTTCTCTTTCCTTCATCATATTAGGGGCATTGGTGTCTGAGTGCACAGTGTAGCCAGAGTGCCTGGGCTGGCATGCACTCACTGCGCTCAGGCCCCATGTACCTCTCTCTTTGCCTGTTTATAGAATAGGGATAACAGTAAGCTCAACTCCTAGGATTGTTGTGAGGATTAAGTGAGTCTCTACATATAAATGCTTGTAATACTGTAAGTGCTTAGACTGGTAAGCACTTATCATTTAGTGTCTTCATTCTTCATGGACATATCACTATTGGATCAATTTCTCACTTTCCTAGGGTTGAACTGCTAAGAGAATAGTGGGTCAGGGAGGAAAGTTAGCACTGTATGTGAGGAAATTTATTTCCAGTTGTGCTGGGTCTTCATGGTTGCATGTGGGCTTTTGTGGGCTTTTTCTAGTTGCAGAGACTGGGGACCCTTCTCTTGTTGTAGAGCACAGGCTCCAGGGCCTGTGGGCTCAGTAGTTATGGCTTGCGGGCTCTGGAGTGTGGGCTCAGTAGTGGTGGCACACAGGCTTAGTTGCTTTGCAGTATGTGGAATCCTGGTCTGGGGATCGAACCTGTGTCCGCTGCATTGGCAGGTGGATTCTTATCCACTGCACCACCAGGGAAGTCCTGTGGGAACAATTTTAAAGCTAACTAGTTTTTGGACAACATACTGTGAAATATAGAAGAAAACAAACATTTCCAATTGAGAACTTTAATTGTGCAATTAAGTTTAAATTTGTTTAAAGTTTGTTTTTTAGATGTTTTCCCTCTGACAAATATTTTTCTCCATAAAGGCGTAACATTAAAAATGAAGAGCAGATGTTAGCAGATTTAAGGTTTAATTTAAATATCATTTTCATGAATACTAAGAAGCTGTTTAACTTCTGGATGGAGATCCTTGGCTCTCCCACAGTCTCTAGGCTCTGTGTGTCTCCTGTGTTCCTGGTCTGCCTGCCATCCTGATGAACACTGTGGGGGCTGAAGCGGACATTGTGGGCTGGGGTTTGCAACCTCATTAGGATTCTGCTCTCTGTACTGTCTGGGACTGTGGACCCTGGGAAACTGAGCATCTTGATTTTCTCTTAGTTCCATCTTAGATATGGGGTGTCCCCCTCACTCGCCAAGCGGAGTCCCCTTCACCTGTGGTGAAGGAGAGCTGGGGAGCACTCACCAAAGTCACCCCCCATGCCCAGCTCTCTGAGGGAGACGAGTCTGTAGAAAGAGTGCTGTGCATGGAGAAACCTCAGGAAGGGTCCCTCCCAGGCAAGTGAGCTGTTGTTTTGAGTGAGTGTTGAGCTTCACAAACTGCTCCTCAGGAGTCTGTTCTTTCCTTCTTTTCCAGGGCTTTATGGACAGCAGCCTGCCAACCAAGTCATCATTCGTGAGCGGTACCGAGACAACGACAGCGACCTGGCGCTGGGCATGCTGGCCGGAGCGGCCACAGGCATGGCCCTGGGGTCTCTGTTCTGGGTCTTCTAGAGTCCGTGGAACCTCGGTGTTCATAGCTTCTGATACCCCGTGTGCAATAATATGATTTGCAGGGCATTTCTGTTATAAATGTTTTTAGTCGTAAGTTTAATAGTTCTTTTGAAAGTAGTGACAAAATGCTTATAAGTACATAGAAGTACTGCAGAGAAAGCTTTGGACTGCTGTTTAGCTAAAATGTGGACTCTGTGGCAGCACTGGCTCATTTGAGGGGTTTCCTTATAAAACTCTCAATGCTTTATTTGAACACACCTGTTTTGAAAGGCAATTTTCTTTTTAGAGTTAGGTCTTACTTCTTAAGGGATAATTTATTTTGGTGTTTTGCTGGTAACATGGTGATGTATGAGTGAATGAATGACTGTGGTGAGAAAAACTGCAGTTTTTTTGGTTTAATGACAGACTTTGAAACCTCAGACCAGAACTGGCTGCATGGTACTTCAGGAGTTATAGGCTGGAACCTTCCTTAGGCAGCGGTGTGATATCCCACAGCCTCTGGGGCTCCAGCAAAGCTGACTGCTCAGGACGATGGATGGGATGGCAGTTTTCCCCCCTTGAAAATGATGCTTTTTCATTTTATTCTTATTTGTTTGTTTTTTGTAGTGATACTTGGAAAGCATCCCAAATTAGGAGTAGACTTGAGTGTCAACATTTTAGGGCTTTATCATTTAAAACTTGAAGAAGGCACAACAACTACAAAAAGGTGTGTGGAGGTAGATTTATTTTTTTCAGAGGCATCATGGTTTTACTGTTTGCTTTGGGCGTTTTTTATTGCCACTTCAGCCTACTTATAGCTTATTTTTCTACTTGTTTAGCAAGTATTATTAAGAGAATGGTGAGGAAAGTGAAATGAGAACCATAGTTGCAGTGTTCCTGTTCCAGGGGATTGGGCTGCACGGAGGATGTGTTTCATGTCCTTCTGAAGGCTGTTGATGAGCCCGTCTCCTGTCCTGTGTAGAACTGGGCACTGTGGCTGCCCCTGAGCTCTGTGCTGCCTGGTGGGGGAAATTCAGATTATAGATGGGAATTTCGGCCCAGAGACATGAATGACTTGCTTAAGATACCTCTCCACCTGACCAGGACACCAGCCTTGCTTTTATTTCTGACTTTAGTGTCACAGAGAAGCTTGAACCATTTAATTTTGAGCCCCAGCTTACATGTGAAGCTCTGAAAAACCAAGGGTCCTGCATTTCTGTAATTTTCTTATTTCTTTAGCTATGTAAATTTTAAAACTTCAGTTATTCCAGTTTTCTGTCCCGCATGTTTTTAAAAATGTACATTTACAAAGGCACATTGAAGGTCTCAGCCCACATACTCCATGTGGCCATGTTTCCATAAAATACACTCCTGGTAGCACAAATTCTGTTTTTATTTTATGTGGCCAGTTACAGACACAGTCTTTTGTTTCACTTATCAGTCCACTCCACCTCTAAGGCAGACTTAAATAGATCTATCTCTGTATGGAAACTAGATGCCAAATGAACGTTGTGGTGACCACAGGTCTGTTTCCCTAGCCAGTTCTACTGTACCTGTTGACACTGGAGAGTCTGCTTCCAGCTGAAAAGAAGGATACTTGGCTGTCATCTCTTTGGGTGTGTCATGTGGTGGAAAGTTGCCACATGTGATGTGTGACAATACTGGTCTTGATGGTTAAAATGTTACTTATTTTACATCATATGTAATAAGAATAGCTTTGTTCAGATGGTAATCATAATTCAAGCTGTATCCTTTACAAGCAAAATACTAAACTCAGTTTTTAATGTTACACTGGAGTGTTAATTTTGAATTAGGAATTACTGGAACCACAGGTTATGAGTTATGTCGCTGAAATGCCCTTGAAGCAGATGGTCTCCCTGCGTTCCACCCCCTGACAGAGTGGGGGGAGCTGTGGACTGAAGTCCGGACATACATGTGCTTCCCCATCTCCAGTCCCTGTCCCTAGCCAAGCAAGCCACTGGGCAACTGTAGTTGAGTCTGGAAGTTCACTGTCCCTAGTGACTTGATCCGAGAGGAAATGCGTGCTCAGCATAATGATGGGCTGAGCTGCTTCATTTCCCTGGCTCCAGTTCTCATAGATGCCAATCTTTTGGTCACCTCGCTTAGGTAGTCCTAAATCAAGAAGTTAGGTGAGTTGCAAGGAACTTGTTCACTTTAACTAAAGTAAAATGCTTAGTCAGCATTTACTTCCATGTGCACTTTTAAATAGTTGGCTGTTGATATTGCACACATGCCAGTCTGCTTGTTTCTTAGTTCTGTGCGTTTAATTTCTTGAGTTAACTTCAGGGTTAGATTTAAAGAGAAGGGAGAGATGAGCGACTGTGTTTCAGATCAACATTCATGAAATGGGCCGGACCAGGATGCAAGATCTGGATCATGGGAGAAGTTCTTGCCATTGATACAGAATGACCCACGTTTGTTTTCTACATTAATTGTGATTATGTGCGATCTTTTTCTCCTCCCAAGTTTATAGACACCGGCATGGAATGCAGTTCCATTTTTTTCCCCTCGGGTTGATCTTTTCTTTTCTCTTCTGATTGCTTGCCTGTTTCCAGTATTCTGTTGTGTCCTCTGAACCAGTTTTTCCCTGTATATGCAAATTGTATGTTTATAAGTGAAAATGTTAATACATTAAATGATTGTTAACCTTAAAGCATATTTCACTGACTTCTATTGTTTTTTTTTTTTTTTAATTCATTATTTAAACTATAAAGATAAAAACATTTCAGGCATTTCTCTCATTCCCCACTATCTCCACTGGCAAACACCGATCTGTGTTTTTAAAAATTATTTTGTAGTAACACAACATTTTCTGCTGCATCACAGGCAATAAGAATGCCATTTATTGAGCTTTCCCTAAGTGCTAGGGAATGTATTGTCACATCAGAAAACAGTACCTCATTAAATTCCTGTCTTAACTCTGGAAGTATTTATCCGGGCTACACTGAATGAAACTGAGGCTCAGAAGTTAAAATTCTTTTCTTGAGAGCACAGTTCTCTTCCTCAACTTGGCAGTGTGGGTTCAGTAACTTTTCAGATATCTTTGGGTACGGCTTTGTGCTTTTGTTGTTCTGTTTTAAAAATTTATTTAAAATTTTCTTTCGTTTCTGAATTACTCTCCTCTGGGCTTTTATGTCTATCTCCTCTGTTGCAGACCTCCATTAAGTTGTGATGTGTGGTTGCCTGTCATAGTTTAAGATGAGGAGTCTTCATACTGAAAGCTCTGAGTCTCATGGTTTCATTTCTTCAGAGAATAATTCTCTAGTACTAATTTTGCCTGGGGACAGTTATTTCTGGGTATGGGGGAGGGGTGATACTCCACACAGACTTTGTAAGCTGTTTTACTTTTCAGCTGGACTTCATTCTCATCTTCTGTCATGCTGTCTCTGGCTCTTTTCTTAAAAATATTTTAGTTGTTTTTGAATAGCTCAGTCATGTCCGACTCTTTGTGACCCCATAGACTGTAGCCTACCAGGCTCCTCTGTCCGTGGGATTTTCTAGGCAGTAGTACTGGAGTGGATTGCCATTTCCTTCTCCAGGGGATCTTCCCAACACAGGGACTGAACCTGGGTCTCCTGCATTGTAGACAGAAAAGATCCAATGAAGGGTCTTCTGTCTGTCCATTTCCTACCTTCTCTTTGCTTAACTACTCATACTGGTTTATTTATCCTTTATGAGTTTTTCTTCATGCATATATAAACTAGTACAAAGATAAATTCTTATTTTCCTGCCTTTTTATTTTTTTTTTAATGAAAACAGATAGTATATACACCAGTGGTAGTCAGACTTTTTAATCTCAGGATCCTTCTATAGGATTAAAGTCTTGAGGCCTCCCAAGAACTCTTTAAGGTGAGTTATATCTATCATTATTTACTATATTAGATAATAAAGTTGAAAAATTTAAAAACTTTACAAAATTGTAAACCCATTGTATTTGAAAAATAGACTTTATAAAAAATACTTTGCAATACAAAATCAGTGAGGCCAAGTTTTTGTATATTTGAAAGATTTTAGCATCTGGCTTAATAGCTGGATTTGTTTATCTACTTATGCATTCAGTCTGCTTTTTTTTATTTTTGATTGAAGGATAGAAGGAAACAAGGCCTCATGTAGACACAGAGTTGGAGAACCTTGCAGACCCTCTGAAAGGGTCTTTTGCACCCTCAGGGATCCTTGTATCATACCTTGAAAACTGTTGATTTATACTGTTTAATCCATTTTTTCACTTAACATATCTGAGGTATTTCCATATCAGCACGTAAGGAATTTGCCCATTCATACCCTTTTATTGGTTTGGCCAAAAAGTTCATTTGGGTTTTTCCCTAAAATGCTACGAAAAACCTGAACAAAGGTTTTGACCAGCCCAGTACTTTCACTAACAAGGAATGAAATATTGTTCAAAAGTAACTCATCTCAGTGTGGGGCTCGTGGAGGTATTGTGTTTTTTTTTTTACCTTGTGGAACTAGTGGATGACGAGGTTATTTGGAGCATATCTGGAGCCTCTCCATTGGTTGGTGTCTCCAGGATCACACCAACACCTGAGACTGGGAGTTGGAGAATGGTGTGCACAGAGGCTGACTGCTGTGATAAGCCACCTCAGGGGCTGAAGGCCAAAATCTCTATTGCTCAAGTCTGCATCCATGAGGCCTGTGTGGGAGCAAGACTTTTGCTCCTGGTAGTCATGTGGAGGTAAGGGCTGCTTCCGTCTGGTACCTTGGAGTCCTCAGGGAAGTTCTGCATCCCTCTGGAAGACGATGGGGAAGAGCTCTTCTCAGTTTGGCAGTGGTGCTCAATCTTCTCTCATTCCAGTGGTGAGAGCTAGTCACATGGCCCTAGTGCCATGCAAGGGGTTTGCTGTTGCTGCTGCTGCTGCTAACTAGCTTCAGTTGTGTCCAACTCTGTGCGACCCCATAGACAGCAGCCCACCAGGCTCCTCTGTCCCTGGGATTCTCCACGCAAGAACACTGGAGCAGGTTGCCATTTCCTTCTCCAATGCAGGAAAGTGAAAAGTGAAAGTGAAGTCGCTCAGTCATGTCCAACTCTTCGCAGCCCCATGGACTGCAGCCTATCAGGCTCCTCTGTCCATGGGATTTTCCAGGCAAGAGCACTGGAGTGGGTTGCCATTGCCTTCTGCAAGGGGTCTGGGGAGGTGTAAATCTGAGCTCAGGAAGAAGTTGCCCTGGCTGCAGCTGCTGATGAGCCAGAGTAAATGGTAATTCAGTTCAGTTCAGTTGTTCAGTCGTGTCTGACTCTGCGACCCCATGAATCGCAGCATGCCAGGCCTCCCTCCCTGTTCATCATCTCCCGGAGTTCACTCAGACTCACAACCATCGAGTCTGTGATGCCATCCAGCCATCTCATCATCAGTCGTCCCCTTCTCCTCCTGCCCCCAATCCCTCCCAGCATCAGAGTCTTTTCCAATGAGAACTCTTTGCATNTATGGATGTGAGAGTTGGACTGTGAAGAAGGCTGAGCGCCGAAGAATTGATGATTTTGAACTGTGGTGTTGGAGAAGACCCTTGAGAGTCCCTTGGACTGCAAGGAGATCCAACCAGTCCATTCTGAAGGAGATCAGCCCTCAATGTTCTTTGGAAGGAATGATGCTAAAGCTGAAACTCCAGTACTTTGGCCACCTCATGTGAAGAGTTGATTCATTGGAAAAGACTCTGATGCTGGGAGGGATTAGTGGCAGGAGGAGAAGGGGATGACAGAGGATGAGATGACTGGATGGCATCACTGACTCGATGGACGTGAGTTTGAGTTTGAGTTTGAACTCCGGGAGTTGGTGATGGACAGGGAGGGGGTCGCTGCAATTCGTGGGCTTGCAAAGAGTTGGACACGACTGAGTGACTGAACTGAACTGAGCTGAGCTGACAGTGGACAGTTGCAAATTACACGTAAATTGTTGGTTCGTGTAATACAGATGTTTGATCACAATTTTTTTTGTTGCTTCATTATTTCTTTCCCTTCTTATCAACTGATTGGCAGGTTTGCACCTAGAGAAAGACATTCACCCTTTCCAACAAGGAATATAGTCATTACATCCATTCTTTAATATGTTAAATTCATTCAGTCTATCAAGTATTCACTGAGCATCATGGCAGATTATATCCTGGCTCCTCACTATTTCCAGTCCCCTGATTCTCTGTGAGTTACACATTCTTGCCTGTTGCTCTGTTATTTTCGGGGTCTCTTCTTGCACTGGGAAGAATAGACCTGCCTACCTCACTTGAGATGTGGGGTATGGTGATTTTTGGCTCAGAAACATTGAGGTCTAAACTCTTGTGCTTAGGGGCTGATGAGAAATGCGTGTTCCTGGGGCTCAAGCATAAAGTCCTGAGGGGGTCCAGGGTGGGCTGGAGTCTGCACTTCCAGCAGCCCCCAGAGGATTCTGTCCAGCCTTGACTTTTACCCGGTCTTAGCTTCCTAGTGCCCTACCTGACCTGAACACTTCTGCCTTCCCCTCACCTCTACAAGGAGCATCTTCCCTCCTGCCATCTTCAGTGCCTGCTGACAACCTAGGAAGACTTTCTCCCCCTTCCAGCTCTGATGAGAGGAGTGACACAGTGGGACACAGCAAGGGATGGGTGCCTGGCACTAGCTTTGCATGTCTGTCTGGCCTTTTCTCTGCCTGGCTGATGGGAAGTTAAATCAGAAGTGCTTCCCTGTGGGGCCTGGGAGGGCTGGTGATGCTGTGCCCTCCAGGTGACATTCCACTGCCCACTGGGCAGTGGACCTGGTGTGCTCTTTAGTCTCTCAGGCAGGGCCTGCCTGGTTCTTTCGGTTACCCATTAGAGGCCAGGTGAGCACTGCCTGGGCAGGGAATACATCCTGGGTGCAATGGGTGACTGAGGCCTAGAGTTTCTGCAGGGAGGTGTCCTGTGCAATGTGCCACGGAGGCTGTTTATCCCAGTTTCAGCCATCTCACCTGTCCAAATAGGTACGACAGGTACAAGGGCAGGCAATAACCACCCCACAGACATGCAGTAGGGACCTCAGGCAGGACTTGGGGCCAGCACTGTGGGAACATAGACAGCATGGGCTCTGCAAGTCTCAGCTACTTTTTCCATTCTGAAAGTTGCTCAGTCTTCTCTGACTCTTTGTGACCCCATAGACTATACAGTTCATAGAATTCTCCAGGCCAGAATACTGGAGTGCGTAGCTGTTCTCTTCTCCAGGAGGGTCTTCCCAGCCCAGGTATTGAACCCAGGTCTCCTGAACTGCAGGCAGATTCTTTACCAGCTGAGCCACCAGAGAAACCCACTTCTTCCGTAAAGTAAGGGTAATAGTGGAAGTTCCACCCCAGAGGGTACAGTGTTAACAGAGCCATCCCTTCTTTTCCATTCTGCTCCTAAACAGTGGTTCTTTAGTGGCCAATGGGAACCTATTAGAAACACATTCTCAGGCTCATCTCAGAAACTTGAGTCACCAACTGGCCTTTAAATTGATTCCACTGCATGTTCAGATCTTGAGAATCACTGTTCTAGAATAGACTCGTTCACATCCTCTCTTCCTTCTCCCCCATGCTCTTTCTCTCCACCTTGGGGGCAGCTGCACTTCTTCCTTGCCACAACTGGTTCTGAGAGTCACCACTGGGTGTCAGAGCAGCCCCAGGAATGTCCCTGCTCTCACACCTGCTCTCAGGTCCTTCCAATGTCTGCTGTGTCTCCTGGGGCTTCCCAGACTTAGCCCAGAAGAAAGGGAAGTGCTTGGATCAGGGCATGGGGTTGATTGCAGTGTCTCAAAGTCCTGTACCCATGCTTTGCTTCCTTGTCACAGGCTTGGGCTGAAGCACCTGCTCCACGGCTCTGCCTCCAATGTTTCTGGGCTGAGAAGGAGCCTCAGGGAGGTCCCAAGAGGCTAAGGGGCCTGCCTGAGATCACCCCTGAGCCTTGTCAGGGTGAGGTCTTTGCCCTGTCCTTTCCTCTGTGTGAATCGGCTCAAGCCCACTCAGAGCCTACCCTCCCAAGTGCTCAGCAAACCTCTGGACCCTGCTCAGTGCCAGGCACAGCCCTGGGCCACACAGATAAGGCCGCCACCTTGTGGAGCCCACAAGGACTCAGCAACCACCCTGCCAGCCAACCAGCCAACCAGCCAGGGTGAGGGATAAGGAGGGCTGACGGGGTGGTGGGTGCATGTAAAGAGTAGCTAGGCTACTGGAGGTGTGGACACAGTGGTCAGGGGATGAGGCCATAGAGGTTTGGCAAGTGGAGGTCGTCAGTATCTTGACATGCTTCAGTGGAAAATGGAGAGGGCAGGAGTATTGGTTTGGGACAAGGCCTGCACACAGACCGCATGTGCCCACTGTACCCCACCCACCCCCCACCCCACACTCCCATCCCAGCTTTCCATCCCCAAGCACCTATCTCAAGGGCCTGGTCTCAGGCATTAGGGCTATCTTCCATCTCTGAAGCTCCTCTTCTTTGGGGAGTAAGCCTCTGAGCACACCAGGTCATGTAAGCTGAGCATCTTTGAGAGTGCAGTGCATGTGGGCTTCATCTACTTTGAGGCCCTCTCCAAGGGGGCTGTGGCACATGAGGATGAGAGGTCCAGGGGCCACATTTTGGCTTCAGGAGGAGCCACAAGGAGACGCTCAGCTGTGCACACAGTTTGTATGCGCTCTCCAGATGGCACTCTCAAGGTGCACTCCACATCTAAAGTTGGAAGTGGGTATCACCATTATTGTCATTTGCTGCCAGGGTCGAGTCTGGCCCTGAGTCGCACCCACTCTGAGTGTCTGGGCCAGGCTGTCCCTGGTGCCTGTGTGCCACATGCCGCAAGGTCTTTAAGAAAGTCCTGATCACCAGTGCAGGGAGGCGAGTGCCTGCCCAGTGACCAGGAAGGAGAGCCCTGGAGAGAGATGTGCCCAGCTGTTTCCTTTCCTGCCCTCCTCCCCTCTGAAGCCTCAGCAGTCTCATTTGTAAAAGGGGGACGTGGCAGCAGCTGCCCCAGAGCTAACATGCAGGACACTCTTGAAGAGTGTCTGGCATAGGTGAGCACCCTGCTCAAAATCCTGCTCAAAATCCTCCAAGCATATGACACTCTTGAAGAGTGTCCGGCATAGGTGAGCACCCTGCTCAAAATCCTACTCAAAATCCTCCAAGCATATGACACTCTTGAAGAGTGTCCGGCATAGGTGAGCACCCTGTGTGCAGCTCCTAGGACTGGTTTCACAGGTGAGGACACCGAAGCCCAGGAAGGAAACCCAGTCAGGACTCCTGTGACTGTCCCCTCTCTTAGAACTGGGTTCCAGCATGTACTTGTGGCTGACATGGGGCTAGGTGTTTAGCAGTGGTGGAATTCACTAACATTTGTTGAATATTCAGGGATGAACAGAAGCATCTTACTAGACCAACACTAGGACCAACGAGTGACCACGCTGATGAAGGAGTGACGTCAGCTTGCCCTGGACTGAAGCGGCCAGTGTAGAGTATAGACAGTGTAGACTGACTGGCCAGTTTTTCCAGACTACATCATGAAGCAGCAGGAAACCTGGTACCAAGTAATGGGAAAGGCCTCTGGTCCCATAGCTACGGAGTCCTCGGGCATTGCAGACTTCCCATTTCCCCCAGGATTCAGGCTGCGCACCTTCCCAGCACTGCACTGTCCCAAGCCTCCCTTCTTTTCAGCCACAGGGGGGCTTCTTCCCCCTGCATGGACACCGTTCCCTGTCCCAGTGTCTCCCACCCCCACCCCTCTTCACTCTTTGCACTTGGTGTTCTTACCCCTTAAACATTCCCTGCCCCAATGTCCCCCTACCCTTCTTCACTCACTGTCTTCCCAGTGTGGACATTGCTCCCTACCCAGTGTCTTCCCACTCCCCACCCTATTCTGCCTCCCTCACAGCACGCATCTGCTCCCCAGATAGTTGCAGCTCATCTTTCAACTCTCAACCAAAAGAGCACTTTCTCAGGGAACTCCACCTCCTGCCCCGACCTTGGAGATTTCTTCACCACTCCTCTGGGGTTCCTCCTTCAATACATGTATAGGTTTGTAATTATCCAATCAAGACTCTCAGTCACTGAGTGGAATTTATCTCTGTTCCTTTTCTAGCTTCAGGCCTCCTGTGGCAGTTGGGGGACTGGAGATACTAAATGAATGAACTTCCATTTGTTTATATCTCAATTTTCTTCCTATCACTTGCAAGCAGAAGTCACCAGAGACAAGAGCCCACCATAGCATTGAGGCACTCTGAGGAAATTTAAAGCCTGCTTGAAAGGGGATCTTTGGGATCTCCATTCATGAAGACTGCCCACATGGGGGGCTTAGGCCCCACAATGCCAGACTTGTGTGTGGTCCAACTTTCTTCCATGCCCACTGCATGGCCCACTTCCAGTCTGGAAATAGCTGGCACTGCCCCTCTGAGGAGGCCAACATTTGCCTTCTAATAGGAGAGTTTACTTATATTTAAAGAAATTTACTTCAATGAAGGATTTACTTCTGCCATTTGCCTATTTGTTTTACCTGTGTCTTACATATATTTTGTTCCTCCCTTTTGTGTGTGTTTAGTTGATTTTTTTTATGGGTCATCTCAGTGCACCAACCCCAAGCATTTTAAATCATTATTGTTACAGATTATATCTTCATGAATTATTTTCTCATTGATGTTGATTTTTAATTATTGCTTTATGTAGTTGCCTTTTAAATCATATAAGAAAAAAAGAGAAGTTACAAACTTAAAGTGCAATAACATCAGCCTTTATATTTACCTATGTAGTCACCTTTGCCATTGTTTTTCTTTTTTTTTTATTTTTACTTTATTTTACTTTACAGTACCATATTGGTTTTGCCATACATTGACATGGATCCGCCACGGGTGTATACGAGCTCCCAATCCTGAATCCCCCTCCCACCTCCCACCCCATATCCTCTCTCTGGATCATCCCCGTGCACCAGCCCCAAGTATCCTGTATCCTGTATCGAACATAGGCTGGCGCTTCGTTTCTTACATGATAGTATACATGTTTCAATGCCATTCTCCCAGATCATCCCACCCTCTCCCTCTCCCTCAGAGTCCAAAAGTCCATTCTATACATCTGTGTCTCTTTTGCTGTCTCACATACAGGACCATCATTACCATCTTTCTAAATTCTATATATATGTGTCAGTATACTGTATTGGTGTTTTTCTTTCTGGTTTACTTCACTCTGTATTTCTTCTAACTTTGAGTTAATGTCTACGGTCTTTTCATATCAGCATGAAGGACTCTCTGAGCATCTCTGGTAGTGTAGGTCTACTTGTAATTCACTCCCTCAGTTTTTATTCACCTGAAAATGTCTTAATTTCACTTTCATTTTTGAAGGATAGTTTGCACAGTATACTGTATTGGTGTTTTTCTTTCTGGTTTACTTCACTCTGTATTTCTTCTAACTTTGAGTTAATGTCTACGGTCTTTTCATATCAGCATGAAGGACTCTCTGAGCATCTCTGGTAGTGTAGGTCTACTTGTAATTCACTCCCTCAGTTTTTATTCACCTGAAAATGTCTTAATTTCACTTTCATTTTTGAAGGATAGTTTGCTGGATATAAAATTATTGGCTGACAGTTCTTTTCTTTCAGGACTTTAAATATGCCATCCAACATCTTCTGGCTTCCATGGTACAGGTGGAATATCAGCTGTTAATCTTATTGAAAATCTCTTCTATGTGATGAGTCTGTATTAAGCATTAAGCATTCTTTATGTTTGGCCTTTGATAACTTACTGTAATGTGAGTTGGTGTGGATGTCTTATTCAGTTTGGTATTTGTTGAGCAACTTGAATGTGTATATGCATCAGCAGCTTTGGGAAGTTTTTGGCTATTGTTTCTTAAGAATTCTTTCTGCTCCATATTGTTCTTTCCATTTTCTCCTGAAACTCTGTTATGTATATGTTGGCATTTTTGATGCTGTTATACAAGTCACTCAAGCTTATTAATTATTCTCCATTCTTTTTTCTTTCTGTTCCTTTCAGTTCAGTTCAGTCGCTCAGTTGTGCAGTTCAATTCAGTCGCTCAGTCATATCCGACTCTTTGCGACCCCACAGACTGCAGCACGCCAGGCTTCCATGTCCATCACCAACTCCCAGAACTTGCTCAAACTCATATCCATTGAGTCAGTCAGTGATGCCATCCAACCATCTCATCCTCTGTCGTCTCCTTCTCTTCCTGCCTTCAATCTTTCCCAACATAGGGATCTTTTCTAGTGAGTCAGTTCTTCGCATCAGGTCTCCAAAGTATGGGAGTTTCAGCATCAGTCCTTCCAAAGAATATTCAGAACTGATTTTCTTTAGGATGTATTGGTTTGATCTCCCTGAAGTCCAAGGGACTTTCAAGAGTCTTCTCCAACATCACAGTTCAAAGCATCAATTCTTCGGTTCTTAGCTTTCCTTATCATCCAACTCTCACATCCATACATGACTATTGGAAAAACCATGGCTTTCACTAGATGGACCTTTGTTGGCAAAGTAATGTCTCTGCTTTTTACTATGCTGTCTAGGTTTGTCATAGCTTTTCTTCTAAGGAGCAAATGTCTTTTAATTTCTTGGCTGCAGTCACCATCTGCAGTCATTTTGGAGCCCCTCAAATTAAATCTCTCATTGTTTTCATTGTTCTCTCATCTAAAGATGGACCTTTGTTGGCAAAGTAATGTCTCTGCTTTTTACTATGCTGTCTAGGTTTGTCATAGCTTTTCTTCTAAGGAGCAAATGTCTTTTAATTTCTTGGCTGCAGTCACCATCTGCAGTCATTTTGGAGCCCCTCAAATTAAATCTCTCATTGTTTTCATTGTTCCCTCATCTATTTGCCATGAAGTGATGGGATCAGATGCCCTGATCTTCATTTTTTGAGTGTTGAGTTTTAAGCCAGCTTTTCCACTCTCTTCTTTCACTTTCATCAAGAAGCTCTTTAGTTCTTCTCCATCTGCATATCTGGTTGTGTCATCTGCATATCTGAGGTTATTGGTATTTCTCCTGGCAGTCTTGATTCCAGCTTGTGCTTCATCCAGCCCAGCTTTTCTCATGATTTGCTCTGCATATAAGTTAAATAAGCAGGGTAACAAAATACAGCCTTGATGTACTCCTTTCCAATTTAGAATCAGTCTTTTGTTCCATGTCCAGTTCTAATTGTTGCTTCTTGACCTGCATACAGGTTTCTCAGGAGGCNTGGCAGTCTTGATTCCAGCTTGTGCTTCATCCAGCCCAGCTTTTCTCATGATTTGCTCTGCATATAAGTTAAATAAGCAGGGTAACAAAATACAGCCTTGATGTACTCCTTTCCAATTTAGAATCAGTCTTTTGTTCCATGTCCAGTTCTAATTGTTGCTTCTTGACCTGCATACAGGTTTCTCAGGAGGCAGGTCATGTGGTCTGGTATTCCCATCTCTTGAAGAATTTTCCACATTTTGTTGTGATCCACACAGTCAAATGCTTTGGCTTAGTCAATAAAACAGAAGTAGATGTTTTTCTGGAACTCTTGCTTTTTTGATGATCCAACAGATGTTGGCTATTTGATTTATGGTTCTCTGCCTTTTCTAAATCCAGCTTGAACATCTGGAAGTTCATGATTCATGTATTAGTGAAGCCTGGCTTGGAGAACTTTGAGCATTACTTTCCTCACCTGTGAGATGAGTGCAATTGTACAGTAGTTTGAACATTCTTTGGCATTGCTTTTCTTTGGGATTGAAGTAAAAACTGACCTTTTCCAGTTCTGTGTCCACTGCTGAGTTTTCCAAATTTGCTGGCATATTGAGTGCAACACTTTCACAGCATCAGCTTTTAGGATTTGAAATAGCTCAGCTGGAATTGCATCATCTCCATTAGCTTTGTTTGTAGTGATGCTTCCTAAGGTCCATTTGACTTCACATTCCAGGATGTCTGGCTCTAGGTGAGTGATCACACCATCGTGATTATCTGGGTCTTGAAGATTTTTTTTGGTATAATTCTTCTGTTCCTTATATGGCTTCAATTCAGTTGCCATATCTCCAGGTTCATTGGTCCTTTCTTCTGCCTGCTCACATCTTATGTTGAATACCTCTAGTGATTTTTGTTTCAGCCATTGTGCTTTTCAATTCCAGAATTTTGGTTTGACTCTTTTAATAATCGTATCTGTTGATATTCTCAGTTTGCTCACATAGTTGTATTTGATTTCCTTTGGTTCTTTTCCATGGTTTCCTTTAAATCATTGAGCATATTTAAGATAGCTTTTTAAAAAAATATATAAATTTATTTATTTTATAAGATAGTTTATTTAATGTTTTTGACTAATATTTCCTTCCATTTTCTAGGCTTCCTCAGGAATGGTTTCTGTCAAATACTTACTTTCCTGTGAATCGACTTTTTCTTTGTATGATTTGTAATTTTGTTGTTGGTGTTTTTGAGAGCTGGGCATCCTGAATATTATAATATGTTTACTCTGGAAATTTGTTTCTTCCCTCTTTAAAGACTGCTGAGTTTAGTTCTTGAGGGCTGACCATCATTTAGTGACTTTACTAAATACACACAAACGTGTATATATGCACATATATATGAAGCTAGATGACACTAAATGTAAGTAAGGAAATATATTTCTCCCGAAATGAGAATATCAGTTAACATAAAATTATAAAAAAGAATAAAACCAATGTTCTGGAAGTGAAAAGCACAGTAGCTGAAATGAAAATCACTAGAGTCATTCAACAGCAAATTTGAGTAGGCAGAAGAAAATGTTGATAACTATAAGTCATAATTGTACATCCTTCCTTTTAGTTCTATTTACCTCTCCTATTTAAAAATGTTGCTGTTTTTGATATAAATGATTTCTGTTTTAGTCACCAAGTATAATTTATAAGTTATTTAGAGAGAAGTATAATCTATTATATATATTTATATTTCTTTTCTTACTGTTTTTCTTTTTTATTTCTTCTTTGATCATTTCCTTAATGTTTGAAGTATTGCAAGTACTAGCCTTAGTCTATCTATAAGTCTGTTTATGACAAATTATTTTAATTTTCTTTCATTTCCAAATACCTTTATTTCCTCTTTGTTCCTGAAAGATAATTTCACTAAATATAGAAAGTTATATTTGGAATTACCACAGCATTATGGCAGAGGAAGATGCTCTTTTTGTCTCTCTCTTTCAGTCTATAGCCAGCAAAACATACATAACTCAGGAAAGGTACCTCTGGCCAACACACCAGGATGCCAGAGAATAGGTAGAGGGACTGCACACATAGAGGAGGTAGAACTGTGCAACAGTGGAATTGGTGCCTGCAAGCCTGGTCCTGGCTGAGGCTACTGAGCCACAGCCCCAGGGAACCTGGTAGGAGTAGGGGAGGCGGTGCACAGGACTCTGGCCTCCTGGCTGCCTGTAGCTGGGTAACTGGCTAATAACAGCAGTGGGGCCTGGGACTCCCATCCCTCACAGTGGTAGAATCTCCAAACCTGACAATACCTGACACAGCAGAGGCTCCTGCGACCTTCCCACCCTCCCTCTCCCCTTGTGGGGGTGGAGCCTGTGACCCAGGAAATCATGGACATGGTGGTAGAGCCCACCATCTTGGTGCTCCAGGCAGCATGTCAGCAACCTGGCAGCAGCCAAGCACCAATCACTCCAAAGCAGTGAATGGTGATGATGACTCTGGGTGATACCTCTGACTGAGATGGTGGAGAGTTGGAAAGTGTGACTCGCAGTTAAGCAGAGGCTTCTCAGGTAAGAGAAACCAAGAACATAAGTTCAGCTACTGAAAAGCAAAAGAAAGGCCCATAATTTCTAACAAGTTGAATACTTAGATAGCATATTGAAAAGCAGAGACATTACTTTGCCAACAAAGGTCCATCTAGTCAAGGCTCTGGTTTTCCCAGTGGTCATGTATGGATGTGAGAGTTGGTCTGTGAAGAAAGCTGAGTGCCAAAGAATTGATGCTTTTGAACTGTGGTGTTGGAGAAGACTCTTGAGAGTCCCTTGGATTGCAAGGACATCCAACCAGTGCATTCTAAAGGAGATCATCCCTGGGGGTTCTTTGGAAGGAATGATGCTAAAGCTGAAACTCCAGTACTTTGGCAACCTCATGCGAAGAGTTGACTCCTTGGAAAAGACTCTGATGCTGGGAGGGATTGGGGGCAGGAGGAGAAGGGGACGACAGAGGATGAGATGGCTGGATGGCATCACCAACTCGATGGACGTGAGTTTGAGTGAACTCCGGGAGTTGGTGATGGATGGACAGGGTGGCCTGGCGTGCTGCGATTCATAGGGTTGCAAAAAGTCGGACACGACTGAGCGACTGAACTGAACTGAATACTTAGAATCAAGTTTTAAAAAAAAGTTTTATCTAAAGTAGAAAGATATTCACTACTTTGGATATGCTGGTGAGGAACAAATTCTCTTTGTTTTACCAAAGAGACTGAAACTTAAAAAAAAAACAAAACAGAAATTCTAGAGCTGAAGAACTCAATAAATGAGATGACGAATGCCTTAAAATCATTAAAACAGAACAAACCTAATGAAAGAGAGAATTAGCTGAGCTTGAAGATAGAAATCTATAAATGATGCAAGCAGAATTGGAAAGAAATTTAAGGCCTAAAAAGAGAGAAAATTCTACAAGAGCTATAAAACTCTTTTAGGAAGGAAAACATCATGGTAACGGGCATCCCAGAAAGAGAAAAGAGACAGAGGGAGGAAAGAGTTCCCAGAAACAACAGCTGAGAACTTTCCAAACTTGGGGAAGGAATTGAATAGTCCATGAAGCTAAGATAATACCTAATTACCTCAATGCAAAAAGACTTTCCAAGACACATTATATTAAAATTATCAAAATAAATTACAAAGAAATTTTGAAGGCAGCCAGGGACCAAAGGATAGTAGCCTACAGAGGAACCTCCATTAGGCCATCAGCAGATTACTCAGCAGGAACTCTACAGGCCAGGAGAGAGTGAAATGACATTCTCAAAATATTGAAAGATTAAAACTATCATCCAAAAATATCCTATTTCAGCAATTTTCCTTTAGATGTGAAAGAGAAATAAAGGCTTTCAGAGATGAATAGAAACTGAGAGTTCATCAAAACTAGATTTGTAAGAAAAATTGAAAGGAACTTTCCTATGAGTGATGAAAAGGCAAAAGTACCCAAACTTTGAGTAAGGTGATAGAATCAGAAAATTGCAACTCTTCCTCAGAATAGGTTTTTTAAATACTTTATCAGCACATAAAAGCTAAAGGAAAAAAGGCAGAAAAAATAACTATAGCTACTTAAATTTGGTAACAGACTCATGACATAAAAAGGAGTAATTTGAGACAACAAAAAAGCCAAAGGGGAAAAGGAAAATGATGAAACCCAAATAGGCAGATGAAGACAAGTTGCTGTCAGCAGCAAAAGAACTGTTTGATCTGTGAGACGTTTTATACAAACATTATGGTAACCACAGAACGTAAACTTAGAGCAGAGACATGAAATACAGAAAAAGAGGAAACTAAAAAAGAAACAGAAAAAGACCAAACTGAAATAGTAGACAGAAAAGCAAAGAAAAGAAGCAATGGAGATACAGAGCAACAAAAAACATAAAATGGCAGTACTGATCCCTCGCATAGCAATAATTACTCTATGTAAGTGAAGTGAATTAACAAGTCAGAAGACACAGCGTTAGACCTAACTAATGCTGCCTCCAGGAAGCTCACCTCAGCTCAAGACAAATGTAGGCTCAAAGTGAAGGGATGAAAGATGATACTCCATGCAAATGGCAGCCTAAATATACCAAGTTTACTCCCTCTCATTCTTGTATCAGCCAAAATAGACTTCACACCAAAAAAGGTAAGAAGAGATAAAAATGGACAGTATATAAAAATAAAGGAGAAATTCAGTAATAAGACAATAACAGTGATTAATATATATGCACCTAACATAAAAGCACCAAAATATATACAATAATTTTTAACACACTTAAAGAGAAATTTACAGCAGCACAATAACACTAGGGGACTTTAACACTCTAGTTACATCAATGGATTGCTCATTCGGACAGAAAGTCAACAGTGAAACAGCAGCCTTAAATGAAACATTAGATGAGATGAGCTTAATAGGTTTATATAGAACATTCCATCTAAATGCACCCTAATACACATTCTTCTCAAGTGCCTATGGAACCTTCTCAAGAGCAATTCCTATCTTGCAACACAAAACTAGTCTAATTAAATTTGAGAAGATTGAAATCATATCAATCTTTTCTGTTCACAGTGTTATGAAACTAGAAATAGACTATAAATAAGCTGGAAAAATCACAAATATATGGAGACTGAACACCATGCTATTGAAAAATCAAAGGATAAATCTACATTTCCTGAAGACAAGTCATAATGAAAATACAACATAGGAAAAAATCTATGGGATGCAGCAAAAAATGGTACTGGGAGGGAAGTTTATAACAGTCCAGGCCTACAATAAGAAATAAGCAAAAATTTAAATAAACAATCTAACCTTACACTCACCTCGGAACTTCTCAGGTGGCTCAGTGGCAAAGAATCCACCTGCCAATGCAGGAGATGCAAGAGATTTGATCCCTGAAGTCAAGAAGATCCCTAGAGTAGGAAATAGCAACTCCAGTATTCTTGCCTGGAAAATTCCATGGACAGAGGAGCCCGGTGGGTTACAGTCCATGGGGTTGCAAAGAGTTGCACATGGCTAAAACACACACACGCACACACACACAGACACAACCTTACACCTAAAGAAACTAGAAAAAGAAGGCCAGACAAAGCCCAAAGTCAGTAGAAGGTAGGAAAAATACAGATCATAGCAGTAATAAATTAAATTCAGACTAAAGATAAAAAAGATCAATGTAACTAAGAATTGGTTCTTTGAAAAGAAAAAGAATTGACAAACATTTGACTGAAAAGGAGAGAAGACTCTGAAAAATAACATCAGAAATGAAAGAGGAGAAATAACATTCATAGAAATATAAATGATTATAATAGAATATTATGAAACTATATGCCAACAAATTAAAGACCCTAGAAGAAACGGAAAAATTCTTAGAATCATGCAACCTTATAGATGAATCATAAATATAAAGTCTGAATAGACCAATCACTAGTAAAGAGATTGAAATGGTAATCAAAAAACTTCCCCCAAACAAGATGGCTTTGCAGTTGAATTCTACCAGTCAAAGAAGACTTAAGATCTGTACATCTCAAAATAGCAAAAAAATTAGAGGAGTGAATGCTTCCTAGTTCATCTAATGAAGCCTAATACCAAAATCAGACAAAAAATAAAATTACAGGTCAATATCTCTAATGAATATAGATGCAAAAATCCTCAACAAAATATTAGCAAACTAAATTCAGCAATACACTAAAAGGATCCCCAAATCAAGTAGGATTTATTCCAGGGATGCAAGGATGGTTCAACATTCACAAATCAATCTACATGCTACATCACAGTAACAAAATGAAGGATAAAAATCATATGATCATCTCAATACATACAGAAAAAAAGCATCTGACAAGATTTGAAACCCATTTATGATTTTAAAAAGCTCTCAATAGAATGGGCATAGAAGAATGTGTGTCTGTGTGTGCACTCAGTTGCTTAGTCATGCTTGACTTTTTGTGACTCCATGTACTGTAGCCCACCAGGCTCCTCTGTCTATGGAATTTTCCAGGCAAGAATGCTGGATCAGGTTGCCATTTCCTACTCCAGGGGATCTTATCTTCCCAACCCAAAAACTAAACCCACATCTCTTGCATCTCCTTTACTGGCAGGTGGATTCTTTACCACTGTGTCACCTGGGAAACCATAGAGGAATGCTGCTGCTGCTGCTAAGTCACTTCAGTCGTGTCCGACTCTGTGCGACCCCACAGACGGCAGCCCAACAGGCTCCCCCGTCCCTGGGATTCTCCAGGCAAGAACACTGGAGTGGGTTGCCATTTCCTTCTCCATAGAGGAATGCACCTCTACATAATTAAGGTCATGTATGACGAGAAATTGAAAGCAATCCCTCTAAAGTCAGGAAGAAGGCCAGGATGCCGACTTTCACCACTCTTATTCACAATTGTATTGGAGGTCTCAGCCAGAGTGAAAGGCAAGAAAAAGAAATAAAAGTCATCAAATCTGGAAAGAAAGAAGTAAAACTGTCACTGATGACATATTTTACCTTTTCTAAAACCAGCTTGAACATCAGGGAGTTCACGGTTCACATATTGCTGAAACCTGGCTTGGAGGATTTTGAGCACTACTTTACTAGCATGTGAGATGAGTGCAATTCTTTTGCATTGCCTTTCTTTGGAATTGGAATGAAAACTGACCTTTTCCAGTCCCTTGGCCACTGCTGGGTTTTCCAAATTTGCTGGCAGATTAAACATAGGTGTACATATGTCTCTTCCCCCTTGAATCTCTCTCCCACCTCCCTAGGTTCCCACCTCTTTAGGTTATTACAGAGCCCCAGTTTGAATTCCCTGAGTCATACAGCAAATTCTCATTGGCTATCTGTTTACATATGTTGGTGTATATGTTTCCATGCTACTCTCTCAATTTATCTCACTCTCTCTCTTTTCTCCCCTACCCTTGTCCATAAGTCTTTTCTCTATGTCTGCATCTCCATTGCTGAACTGCAAACAAGTTCATCAGTACCATCCTTCTATATTCCATGTATATGTGTTAATATATTATATTTGTTTTTCTCTTTCTGACTTACTTCACTCTGTATAGGCTCTAAGTTCATCCACCTCATCAGAACTGACTCAAATGCATTCCTTTTTATGGCTGAGTAGTATTGCATTGTGTATATGTACGACAGCCTCTTTATCCACTCATCTGTTGATGGACATCTAGGTTGCTTCCATGTCCTAGCTATTGTAAGTAGCTGTGGGGTACAGGTGTCTTTTTCAGTTTCTTCAGGATATAAGCCTAGAAGTGGTGTTGCTGGGTCATATGGTGGCTTTTGGAGAAGGCAATGGCACCCACTCCAGTACTCTTGCCTGGAAAATCCCATGGACAGAGGAGCCTGGTAGGCTGCAGTCCATGGGGTCGCTGAGTCGGACACGACTGAGCGACTTCACTTTCACTTTTCACTTTCATGCATTGGAGAAGGAAATGGCAACCCACTCCAGTGTTCTTGCCTGGAGAATCCCAGGGACGGGGGAGCCTGGTGGGCTGCCGTCTATGGGGTCGCACAGAGTCAGACACGACTGAAGTGACTTAGCAGCAGCAGCATGGTGGCTTTATTCCTAATTTTAAAAGGAATCTCCATATAGTCTTCCATAGTGGCTCTATCAATTTACATTCCCATCAGCAGTACAAGGTTGTTCCCTTTTCTCCACACCCTCTCCAGCACATGTTGTTTGTGCATTTTTTGGTTATGGCCATTCTGACCAATGTGAGGTGACATCTCATTGTAGTTTTGATTTGTGTTTCTCTAATAATGAGTGATGTTGAACATCTCTTCATGTGTTTATTATCCATCCATATGTCTGGAGAAATCAGATGACATGCTTTTAAAAAAATTATTTATTTTTATTTTTTGGAATATAATTGGTTTATAATGTTGTATTAGTTTCTGCTGTACAACAGCATGAATCAGACATAAGTATACATATATTCCTTCCCTCTTGATTCTCCCTCCCATCCCCTCCTCCTTTCCATCCCTCTAGGTCATCACAGAGCAACAAGCTGAACTCCCTCTGCTATACAGCAACTTCCTGCTAGCAATCTGTTTTACACATGGTAGTGTATGTGTGTCATGCTAGTCTCTCAATTTATCCCACCCACTCCTTCTCCCTGTATCCACAAGTCCATTCTTTATGTCTGCATTTCTATTTCTGCCCTGCAAATAGGTTCCTCAGTGCCATTTCTTCTAGATTCCATATATATGTGTTAATATACAATATTTGTTATTCTCTTTCTGACTTAATTAATTCTGTATAACAGGCTCTGGATTCATCCACATCACTACAATTGACTCATTTTCGATCCTTTTTATGGGAAATATTCTATTGTATATATGTATCACATCTTTTTATCCATTCATCTTTCAATGGACATCTAGGTTGCCTCCATGTCTTGGCTATTGTAAATAGTCCTGGAATGAACATTGGGGTACATGTGTCTTTTTGAGTTATGATTTTCTCAGGGTATATGCCCCATAGTGGAATTGCTTGATTGGTTATATGGTAGTTCTATGTTTAGCTTTTTAAAGAACCTTCATATTATTCTCATTTCATGTGCTAGCAAGGTAATGTTCAAAATCCTTCAAACTAGGCTGCAACAATATGTGAACCAAGGCCTTCCAGAAGTACAACCTGGATTTACAAAGGCAGAGGAACAAGAGATCAAATTGCCAACATCCGCTGGATCATTGAAAAAGCAAGGGAATTCTAGAAAAACATCTACTTTTGTTTCACTGACTACACTAAAGCCTTTGACTGTGTGGATCACAGCAAACTGTGGAAAATTCTTCAAGAGATGGGAATACCAGATCACCTGGCCTGCCTCCTGAGAAATCTGTATGCAGGTCAAGAAGCAACAGTTAGAACTGGACATAGAAAAGGGGACTGGTTCGAAATTGGGAAAGGGGTAAGTCGAGGCTGTACATTGTCATTTTGCTTATTTAACTTCTATGCAGAGTACATCATGTGAAGTGCTAGGCTGGATGAAGCTCAAGCTGGAATCAAGATTGCTGGGAGAAAGAAAGTGAAGAGGAACCAAAGAAACTCTTGATGAAGATGAAAGAGGAGAGTGAAAAAGCTGGTCTAAAATTAAGCATTCAAAAAACGAAGATCATGACATCTGGTTCTATCACTTCATGGCAAATAGATGGGGAAAGAATGGAAACAGTGACAGACTTTATTTTCTTGGGCTCCAAAATCACTGCAGATGGTGACTGCAGACTTGAAATTAAAAGATGCTTGCTCCTTGGAAGATAATCTATGACAAACCTAGGCAGTGTATTAAAAAGCAGAGGCATTACTTTGCCAACAAATGTCCATCTTGTCAAAGTGATGATTTTTCCAGTAGTTAAGTGTGAATGTGAGAGTTGGACCATAAAGAAGGCTGAGCACTGAAGAATTGATGCTTTTGAACTGTGGTGTTGGAGAAGACTCTTTGAGAGTTCGTTGGACTGCAAGGAGATCAAACCAGTCAATCCTAAAGGAAATCAACCATCAATATTCATTGGAAAGACTGATGCTGAAGCCGAAGCTCCAATACTTTGGTCACATGATGCAAAGAACTGACTCATTGGAAAAAACCTTGATGTTGGGAAAGATTGAAGGCAGGAAGAGAAGGGGATGAGAGAGGATGAAATGGTTTGATGGCATCACCAACTTTATGGATATGAGTTTGAGCAAACTCCAGGAGATGGTGAAGGACAGGGAAGCCTGTCATGCTGCAGTACATGGGTTGCAAAGAGTTGGACACAACTGAGTGACTGAGCAACAACAGACATGCAGATGACATCACCCTAGTCGCAGAAAGCAAAGAGGAATTAAAGAGCCTCTTGTTGAAAGTCAAAGAAGAGAGTGAAAAAGCTGTCTTAAAACTCAACATTCAAAAAATGAAGATCATGGCATCCGGTCCCATCACTTCATGGCAAATAGATGATGAAACAATGGAAACAGTGATAGAGTTTTTTTCTTGGGCTCCAAATCACTGCAGACGGTGACTGCAGTCATGAGAAGGGAATGGATACCTATTACACTATTCTTGCCTGCAAAATCCCATGAACAGGGGAACCTGGTAGGCTATAGACCATGGGGGTCACAAAAAGTTGGATACAACTCAGCGACTAAACAAAAAAAAAAAAAAAAACATGATGGGTTTTGGGTCATCGTGTTTTCATTGTCTTTTGTTTCCATGTATTGTTTTAATTTCCCTTTTAATTTCTCCAAAGATCACTTGGCTATTTAGTGGCATATCATTTAGCCTCCATGTGTTTGTGTTTTTTGTAGTTTTTTTCATATAATTGATTTCTAATATCATACTGTTGTGGTCAGAAAAGATGCTTGATACAATTTCCACTTTCTTAAATTTTTCTAGGCTTGATTTTTGACCCAAGGTGTGGTCTATCCTGGAGAATGTTCCATGTGCACTTGAGAAAAATGTTTATTCTGCTGCTTTCAGGTGAAATGTCCTATAAATATCAATTAAATCTATCTGGTCTATTGTGTCAGTTAAAGTTGGTGCTTCCTTATTAATTTTCTGTCCAGATGATTTGTCCATTGGTATAAGTAGGATGTTAAAATTCCCCAATATCATTGTGTTACTGTTGATTTTTCTTTTTATGGTTGGTTGGTAGTATTTGCCTTATGTATTGAGGCATTCATATGTTGGGTGCATAAATATTTATAATTATTATAGATGCTTGATCATTATGTATTGTCCTTCCATATCTCTTGTAACAGTTTTTATTTTAAAGTCTATTTTGTCTGATTTTTTTTGCTACTTCAGCTTTCTTTTGATCTCCATTTGCATGGAGTATCTTTTTAAATTCCCTCACTTTCAGTCTGTATATGTACCTAGGTATGAAGTGGGTCTCTTGTAGGGAGCACATATACAGGTCTTGTTTTTGTATCCATTCAGCCAGTCTGTGTCTTTTTCATTGGGGCATTTAATCCACTTACATTTAATATAATTATCAACATGTTTGTTTATCAATTGTTTTGTGTTAGTTTTTGTGGATATTTTTCTTTTCCTGTGTGTCCTGCCTAGAGAAGTTTCTTTGGCATTTGTTGTAAAACTGATTTGGTGATGCTGAACTCTTTTAGGTTTTGCTTGTCTGTAAAGCTTTTGATGCTGGGAGGGAATGGAGGCAGGAGGAGAAGGGGATGACAGAGGATGAGATGGCTGGATGGCATCATCGACTCGATGGACATGAGTTTGAGTGAACTCCGGGAGTTGGTGATGGACAGGGAGCCCTGGCATGCTGTGATTCCTGGGGTTGCAAAGAGTCAGACACGACTGAGTGACTGAACTCAACCGAAAGCTTTTGATTTCCCCATTAAATCTTAAATGAAATCTTTGCTGGGTAGAGTAATATTGGTTGTAGGTTTTTCCCTTTTATTACTTTAAAGATATCCACTCCCTCTGGCCTGCAGAGTTTCTGGTGAAAAATCAGCTGATAGCTTTATGGGGATTCCCTTTTATGTTATTTTTTCCTTTCCCCTTCCTGTTTTTAAACATTTTTTTTTGTCTTAATTTTTTTAAACATTTGATTTATATGTGTCTTGATGTGTTTCTCCTATGGCTTGTCCTGTATGAGACTCTGTGCTTCCTGTACTTGAGTGGCTATTTCTTTTTCCATGTTAGAGAAGTTTTCAACTATAATCTCTTCAAATATTTTCTCAGATTCTTTTCTTTTTCTCTTCTTCTGAAACCCTTATGATTCAAATGTTGCATTACTATTTCCCATAGGTCTCTGAGTCTATCCTCAATTTTTTTTTCATTCTTTTCTCTTTATTTTACTCCTCAGCAGTTATTTCTATTAGTCTATTTTCCAGCTCGCTTATTCATTCTTCTGCCTCAATTATTCTGCTATTGATTCCTTCTAGAGTATTTTTAATTTCAGTTATTGTGTTGTTCATTACTGTTTGTTTATGTTTTAGTTCTTCTAGCTCCTTATTAAATATTTGTTGTATTTTCTTCATCCTATTTTTGAGATTTTGGAACATCTTTACTATCATTACTCTGAATTCTTTTTCAGATAGGTTGCCTATTTCCTCTACATTTATGTGGTCTGGTAGGTTTTTACCTTACTCCTTCATCTGTAACATATTTTTCTGTTGTCTCTCTCTCTCTTTATGATTTTTGGGACTGTGTTCCTGTTTTACTAGTTGTTTGGCCTGAGGTCTCCAGCAGTGGAGTTTTCAGGCAGTTTGGTAGAGCTGGGTCTTGGTGTTGAGATGTGGACCTCTGGAATACCTCACTGCAATTCATATTCCCTGGAGCCTGAGATTCTCTGTTAGTCCAGTGGTTTGGATTTGGCACTTCCATCACAGGAACTCAGACCCAATCTTTGGCCCATGGACTGAGATCCTGCAAGCCACAGGTTGCAGCAGGGAAAAAAAAAAAAAAGGAAGGGAACAATGACCAAGAATAAAAATAAAATATTTTTATGAAACTAACGGGTATAACAGAAAAAAATTAGACTATGTGTGAAACAATCACCTGAGGGTAAAACTGAACTCCAATAGCAAAGAACAACACTAAGAAAAAAAGAAAAAGCCAGGGGAGAGGCCTTAGCCAGGGAAGGGCTTAGGTGAAGGTGGGGTTTAGGTGGGGGCAAGGTCTAGGTTCAGGACCTATGCCACTGGAAAGGCCTTGGGTGAGTTGGAGGGCAAGGCCCAGGCTCAGCCCCTCCTGGCGGAGCCTCTGGAGTACCTCTGGCCTTAGGGTGTATGGGACTAGTCCTAGGGTCTCAGCAGGCCCCCTGGGATCAAGTGGGTGGGGCAGGGAAAGCCAAGCACCTTCCCCTGTCTTCCAAGTCCCAAGGGTCCCCCCTTGGCAAGCGTTCCTCTTCTGGGTTGTAAACCTCTCCTCTTCCCTCCCCCAGCTGCCCATCATGTGCACTGGTCCTGTCTGGCCTTATTTCTTCTCCCTTCCTTGCTTCCTCCCACATCCTCCCCAGTCACTTGGGGGTTCCTCCTGTCCGCCTGATTGTCAGAGGTCCCTCACTGGCACCTTGATATGATTTTATATATAGAAAACCCTAAATATTTCAACCAGAAAACTATTAGAAATATATGAATACAGTAAAGTTTCAGGCTATAAAATGAGCATAAAAAATCTGCTGCATTTTTATATACTAACAATGAGCTAGCAGAAAGAGAAATTAAGAAAGCAACTTCACATAATTATAACAGACAAATAAAATACTTAGGAGTAAATTTAACCAAGGAGGTGAAAGACTCATACACTTAACATTGTTATACATTTTTGAAGGAAATTCAAGAAAACACAAATAAATGAAAACATATCCCATGTTCATGGGTTAGAAGAATTAACATTGTTGAAAGTGTCCTTTATTCCAAAAGTAATCTACAGATGAAATGTAATCCCTATCAAAATCTCATTTTTTCATATAAAAGAAAAATTCTAAAATTTATGCAGAACCACAGCAGACCCTGAATAGCCAAAGCAATTCTGAGAAAAAAGAACAAAGCTGAAAGTATCCTATGTCCTAATATTAAGCAATATTACAAAGATATTATAGTCAGAGCAGTATGGTGTTGATTGATAGAAAAAAGAGGTACATAGATCAATGGAACAAAATTGAGAGCCCAGAAACAAACCCATTCATATAGGAACAACTAACTTATAACATTTTTAATCCTAAAGGAAATCAGCACTGAATATTCATTGGAAGGATTGGTGCTGAAGTTGAAGCTCCAATACTTAGGTCATCTGATGCAAAGAACTGACTCATTGGAAAAGACCCTAATGTTGAGAAAGATTGAAGGCAGGAGAAGAAGGGGATGACAGAGGATGAGATGATTGGATGGCATCACCGACTCAATGGACATGAATTTGAGCAAAGTCCAGGAGATAGTGAGGTACAGGGAGGCCTGGTGTGCTACAATCCATGGGGGTCCACAAAGAGTTGGACATGACTGAACGACTGAACAACAGCAACAACATGGTGTTGGCAGAAAAAAGAGATACATAGATCAATGGAACAGAACTGAGAGCCCAGAAATAGATGCATACATGTAGGAATGTCTAACTTATGAGTAAGGAATCTACAATGGAGAAAGGACAGTCTTTTCAATAAATAGTGTTGGGAAAACTGAACAAGCAGATGTAAAAAAAAATGAAGCTAGACAACTATTATACACTATACACAAAAATCAATTCAAAATGGCTTGAATAATGTAAGACCTGAAACTATAAAACTCCTAGAAGGAAATATAGGTAGTATGCTCTTTGACATAGGTGATAGCAAAGTATTGCTAGGTATATCTCCTTAGACACAGGAAACAAAAGCAGAAATAAACAAATTAAACTAAATCAAACTAAAAGCTTCTTCACTGCAAAGGAAACCATAAACAAAATAAAAGGCTGCCTATTGCATGGGAGACACTATTTGCAAACCATATATGTGATATATAGATAAAGAATTTCTACAACTCAGCAGCAACAGAAAACCAAAACAATCAGATTAAGCAATATGTACAAAGAAATAGATGGGGAAACAGTGGAAACAGTGCCAGACTTTATTTTTTGGGGCTCCAAAATCACTGCTGATGGTGACTGCAGCCATGAAATTAGAAGACGCTTACTCCTTGGAAGAAAAGTTATGTCCAACCTAGATAGCATTTTCAGAAGCAGAGACATTACTTTGCCGACTAAGGTCCGTCTAGTCAAGGCTATGGTTTTTCCTGTGGTCATGTATGGATGTGAGAGTTGGACTGTGAAGAAGGCTGATCGCCGAAGAATTGATGCTTTTGAAGTGTGGTGTTGGAGAAGACTCTTGAGAGCCAAGCACCTTCCCCTGTCTTCCAAGTCCCAAGGGTCCCCCCTTGGCAAGTGTTCCTCTTCTGGGTTGTAAACCTCTCCTCTTCCCTCCCCCAGCTGCCCATCATGTGCACTGGTCCTGTCTGGCCTTATTTCTTCTCCCTTCCTTGCTTCCTCCCACATCCTCCCCAGTCACTTGGGGGTTCCTCCTGTCCGCCTGATTGTCAGAGGTCCCTCACTGGCACCTTGATATGATTTTATATATAGAAAACCCTAAATATTTCAACCAGAAAACTATTAGAAATATATGAATACAGTAAAGTTTCAGGCTATAAAATGAGCATAAAAAATCTGCTGCATTTTTATATACTAACAATGAGCTAGCAGAAAGAGAAATTAAGAAAGCAACTTCACATAATTATAACAGACAAATAAAATACTTAGGAGTAAATTTAACCAAGGAGGTGAAAGACTCATACACTTAACATTGTTATACATTTTTGAAGGAAATTCAAGAAAACACAAATAAATGAAAACATATCCCATGTTCATGGGTTAGAAGAATTAACATTGTTGAAAGTGTCCTTTATTCCAAAAGTAATCTACAGATGAAATGTAATCCCTATCAAAATCTCATTTTTTCATATAAAAGAAAAATTCTAAAATTTATGCAGAACCACAGCAGACCCTGAATAGCCAAAGCAATTCTGAGAAAAAAGAACAAAGCTGAAAGTATCCTATGTCCTAATATTAAGCAATATTACAAAGATATTATAGTCAGAGCAGTATGGTGTTGATTGATAGAAAAAAGAGGTACATAGATCAATGGAACAAAATTGAGAGCCCAGAAACAAACCCATTCATATAGGAACAACTAACTTATAACATTTTTAATCCTAAAGGAAATCAGCACTGAATATTCATTGGAAGGATTGGTGCTGAAGTTGAAGCTTCAATACTTAGGTCATCTGATGCAAAGAACTGACTCATTGGAAAAGACCCTGATGTTGAGAAAGATTGAAGGCAGGAGAAGAAGGGGATGACAGAGGATGAGATGATTGGATGGCATCACCGACTCAATGGACATGAATTTGAGCAAAGTCCAGGAGATAGTGAGGTACAGGGAGGCCTGGTGTGCTACAATCCATGGGGGTCCACAAAGAGTTGGACATGACTGAACGACTGAACAACAGCAACAACATGGTGTTGGCAGAAAAAAGAGATACATAGATCAATGGAACAGAACTGAGAGCCCAGAAATAGA
>SJYT01008892.1:120689-155246 GCA_006410635.1 Cephalophus harveyi
GTTTTCCCTACTTTCTTCAATTTGAGTCTGAATTTGGTAATAAGGAGTTCATGATCTGAGCCACAGTCAGCTCCTGGTCTTGTTTTTGTTGACTGTATAGAGCTTCTCCATCTTTGGCTGCAAAGAATATAATCAATCTGATTTTGGGGTTGACCATCTGGTGATGTCCATGTGTAGAGTCTTCTCTTGTGTTGTTGGAAGAGGGTGTTTGCTATGACCAGTGCATTTTCTTGGCAAAACTCTATTAGTCTTTGCCCTGCTTCATTCCGCATTCCAAGGCCAAATTTGCCTGTCACTCCAGGTGTTTCTTGACTTCCTACTTTTGCATTCCAGTCCCCTATAATGAAAAAGACATCTTTTTTGGGTGTTAGTTCTAAAAGGTCTTGTAGGTCTTCGTAGAACCATTCAACTTCAGCTTCTTTAGTGTTACTGGTTGGGACATAGACTTGGATAACTGTGATATTTAGTGGTTTGCCTTGGAGATGAACAGAGATCATTCTGTCATTTTTGAGATTGCCTCCAAGTACTGCATTTCAGACTCTTTTGTTGACCATGATGGCTACTCCATTTCTTCTGAGGAATTCCTGCCTGCAGTAGTAGATATAATGGTCATCTGAGTTAAATTCACTCATTACAGTCCATTTTAGTTCGCTGATTCCTAGAATGTCAACGTTCACCCTTGCCATCTCTTGTCTGACCACTTCCAATTTGCCTTGATTCATGGACCTGACATTCCAGTTTCACTAATTATTAGGGAGATGCAAATCAAACCATAATGTAATATCTTCTTACTTCTGTTTGAATGGCTATTATCAAAAAGATAAATAAAAGGGTGTGCCATGATGTGGAGAAAAGGGAACCTTTGTACGCTATTGGTGGGAATGTAGATACGTGTGGCTATTATGACAAACAGTATGGAGGTTCCTCAAAAAATTAAAAACACAACTACTAGATGATCCACCTATCCTACTTCTGGGAGTTCATGTCAAGAATATGGAAACACTAAATTGAAAACATTATTTACAATAGCCAAGATATGGAAGCAACTTAGGTATCAATCAATGGATGAATGGATAAAGAAAGTGTGGTATTTAAGTACAATGGAATATTACTCATCCATAAAAGATTAAATATCATACTTTGATACAACATAAATGAATCTTGGGGGTGTTATGTTAAATGAAATGAGAAAGATAGATAATGTATGGTTTCATTCAAATGTGGAGTATAAATGCAAGTGAAAAACTAAAGTATTAATAAATGAACATACCAAGCCAAACAAAAACAGACATGCAGATGTAGAGAACAGAATAATGGTTACCAGAGGTGAAGGAGTGGGGAAGACAGGGTAAAATGGTTAAATGGGATTGACTATTTGGTGATAGATAGAAAGTAAATTTTTGGTAGTTAGCATGTTGTGGACTGAGGAGGACATGGCAACCCACACCAGTATTCTTGCCTGGAAAATCCCATGGACAAAAGAGCCTGGTGGACTATAGTCCAGAGGGTCACAAAGAGTTGGACACGACTAAGTGACTGAGCATGCATGCATGCATGTTGTAGGCGATCCAGAAATATAATATTGTACACGTAAAGTTTATATACTTTTATAAATCAATGTGACCTCAATAAAAAATAAATTGTCCTTTCAGAAAAAAGTCAACTTGGCAGTTTTTTGTTTCAGCACTTGTTAGATATTGTGCCACTTCCTTTGTCCATTATGGTTTCAGTTGAAATGTCCTCTGTCATTCTAATTGTTGCTCCTCTATAGGTACAATGTTGTTTTTCTTTAGTGCTTTCAAGATTCTTTTCTGTCTGTAGTTTTCAGAAGTTTAATTACAACATATTTTGGAATGGACTTATTTGGGTTTATCTTGTTTGGGATTTTCTCAGCTTCTTAAATCTGTGAGTATGTGTTGTTTATCAAATTTAGCAAGTTTATAGCCATTATTGATTTGAATATTCTTTCAAACCCACTTTCTTTCTCCTCTCAGTGACTTTGAAGATATGAATGTTAGCTCTTTTGATCTTTTCCCACAGGACTCTGAGGCTCTATTAGTTTGATTTATTTTCTGTATTCTCTCTGTTGTAAGTTCTATTGATCTGTCTTCAGCTTCACAGATTCTATCTTCTGTCATCTTTACATTACTGAGCCAATTCAGTGAGTTTCTTATCTCTGTTATTGAAATTTTCAACTTTATAATTTCTACTTGTTTTTCAAAATAGCTTTTATTATAATTTTTCTATTTTTTACTTGTTTCAAGATAATTTGTAATTTATTGTTATTTGTTTATTTGGCCACACTGTGAAGCCTGTGGAATTTTAGTTCCCTGACCAGGGATGGAAGCCAGGCCCTGACATTAAAGTGATGAGTCCTAACTGCTGGATCATCAGGGAATTCCCTGTAACTTCTTCTAATTTCTCAGTGCATCTTGGCATCTCAGGCCCACCAGCACAAAGATGAGTTTTGGGTCCCCGGCTTGGTGCAATGTTTCCCTTCAGCTGTCTCAGTGTCTCTCAGTCATGAAAGGGCTTCTGGTTCAAGGGCATAAAAAAGCCCCTTTGCCTATCTTTGCTCAGCTCACTCACTGTAGTGGAAGCCCTCTCCCCTGTGCTTCCCAACGCCTCCCTGCTGCGCCTGGGTTATTGGTGGCCAGGGCAGTCTCAGGCCCCAGCAGTGGAGAGGCTCCCGGGCCTGGGCTGCTAGTTGTAACTGGCCACTAGGGTTGAAGAGTCTCAGGCCTGGCCAGGAAGAAGTGGGCCTACCTTGACGCTAATTGTCAGTTGGGCTCTTTCTTGATCAGCCACCTTACCTGGGGTAAAATCAATCAAGTCCATGGCAGAGTTTGAAAAAGGATTCATTATCTGCTGGACTTCCCTGGTGGTTCAGTGGTTAAGAATCTGCCTTCCAATGGACATAGGTTTGATCCCTGGTCTGGGCTTCCCTGGAGGCTCAGACAGTAAAGAATATCCTTGCAATGCAGAAGACACTGTTTCAGTGCCAGGGTCAAGAAGATCCTCTGGAGAAGGGAATGGCTACCACTCCAGTGTTCTTGCCTGGAGAATTCCATGGACAGAAGAGCCTGGTGGGCTACAGTCTATGGGGTTGCAAAAAGTTGGACATGACTGAATGACTAACAGTTTTTTATGAGAACTAAGATCCTACATGCTGTGGGGGCAACTAAGCCAGTGTGTTGCAACTGCAAAGCCCACATGCTGCAATGAAGAGCCCGTGGCCGCAACTGAGACTCAACGCAGCCAAAGCTAAATAAATATATGTTTAAAAAAGAACACGCTATCTCCTAATATACCACACATAAAATGGTATTTCACTTTTTGGCTTTTTGAGACACAATGACTTAGTTTCCTGAAAGTGATTAGGTCCCTCTCTTTAAGTATTTATGGTTTATAATGTATTTTCCGTCCATCCCTCCATCCATCCAGTCTTCCCTTACACAGGCGTCTGTGGCTGCATGTCTGACTGAGTCAGTAAGGAGGCACCATTCCTTTACTAAGGGAGCTCACAGGCTGGTAGTGGAGAGAAATAAGCAGAGTCCAGGACTGGATGAGAAAGGTTCTGATGGGTAAAGCCCAAGGGAGTGCTGAGCACCAGGGGAGCATCAGGATCAGGAGATGGGTGGGAAACCTGGTCATGATTGAGGTCAGACTCAAGTCTGAGTTGTCAGGCACAGGAGTGGTGGGAAGAGTTTTCTCATCTGAGCCTGCAGGGACCTGGAGGCTTGGAGTGTCCTGGGGACTGCAGGCCCCTGAGTGAGGATGGACCTCCAGGTGGGGATGGGGAGTGAGATTCAAGAGGAAGATCAGGAAGGCCATGGAATGCCATCAGAGGACTTGGGACTTTATCCTGAGGCCCCGAGGAGTCACTGAAGGCTGTGAAGGGAAGGGAGAGGCTGACTGAAGAGAGGGCCAAAGGAAGGTCCAGGAGGCCGGGTCCTCTGGGGGTGGGGCGATAGTGCCAGAGGAGGCAGGGGAGTTGCAAGGGAGGGACAAAGCCCAGAGACTGCGGGTTTGTGCCTGAGCGATCTCTCCAACTCAGCTCCCGGGATGCCCTGCTCTTTCACCCAGCATCTCCACTCTGTAGTCTGGTCACAGTGTAGTCTGGTTTCCCATCCTTTCTGCAGTGTCCTCCCAGCTCTCCTGCCAGGCTGGGAACAGGCCATGTGACTTTCTTCTTTAACCTACATGAAATCTCCTTGCCAGGATCCAGAGAGGGGTTACGGTGGGGCTTTCCAGTGTTTTCTCTGTAGGGAACAGCAAGTCTTTGAGCTGAACTTAGGTCAGCAATGCTGGCTGACTCACCTTCTATGCTGCCAAGGCTGCTGGCCACTTGCTCCCTGCTCCTTCCACAAGTCTCCCTCGGCCTCCTTCTATCTCCATTTCTGGGCTGCCCAGGCTCAGCACTCTTTTCTGTGGGGGAAATGAGTTTTTTCTTTGATATGGACATCTGAAATTATGGTCTCTCCAAGTAGACAAGACACAGTATGTTGAGTACTCTCACTGGCCAAGCGGTTAAGGGACTACTGTCACCCCATGGCTGGCTGGGGGAACCCTTCTGCTGGCCCATTGAGGGGACTGAGAGATCCTTGAGGGATGTGGAATCATCTACAGTGAAAACATAAATTAACTGGTGTTTATGCTTGTGCTCATTTAAGCTCCAAAGATGACTTACTTAAAAAGCAGCCACATGAATTGTGGAAGAGGAAGAGTCAAGATTAATTGAAACAGTAAATCAATTTGTGGGCATATGGGAGACTGCATTTCTCGTGCATCTGTCACCAGCTCACTAAAGCAGTGCTGTTTAGGATGCTGATTTACAAATGGAAAGGGAGTTAGAAGATTCCTATGACAAGAGTCATTCCTTGGCATTTGTCTTAGTATAGCATAAACTGAGTTCCTGTTTTTCCCAGTTCTCTTGATCTGAGACTATGGGAGGCTATGCTCTGGCCAGTTGGTTGGACATTTATGCCTGTGGCAAATAAGGGACTCCCCCAAATATTATTTCAACAGAGGACTCCCCAAAATATTATTTCATTGAGATGAGTCCGCAGAAAGCCTCAATGGTAGAAGAGTGTCTGCATCTGCACCCCTCCCTGCCCCAGTGTTCCCTGCTGTATTTTTTCTCCAAGGGAAGACCATCTAACACACTTAATCTTTTGTTTACTGCCTGTTCAGTCTCACTAGAAGGTAAGCTCCCTGAGGCCCAAGAGTTTTTCTGTTTCCTGCACTGCTCTCCCCCTGCCCTCGGTAGGCCTGGCTCATCGCAGAAGCAGCCTGAGTATTTCCTGACTGACTGGCAGGGCAGAGCCCCTGCTGAGGACTCCCTGTCCACTGGTGCCCTGGGCTTGGCCTCTTCTACTATCACTGCAGAGGCTGCTTGCCTGTCTTGGCCAGTTTGTGATGCCACTCCATAGGGATCAAGGAATATGCCTGGCAGGGAGCATTCACATAGACACTGGAGAGAAGAGAAGCCAGAAAAGAGGAAGCCTGAGTCCCCTGATTTTCTCGTTTCTCCACTGGGGTAGGGGGTGTTATATTCCAGGAGAGGGGGCCCTGCCCTACTGATGGCCACCCTTTAGGGTGAGAGTGAGAGCAGCCTTCTCTGTGCGTGTGAGCGGCAGACATGCTCAGCACTGGGTGGTCTGGGTTGGGATGCCAGCTGTTGACAGGAGCTGCCCAGCCTGAAACGGCAGCCTGACAGGAAGCTGAGCAGGGCTAATCCCCTCCCACTGAGACTGGGTGCGTGGTCCTGCAGCTGGTGTGGTGGCCTCAGGGTCGTGTCATGTCCTCAGGCCCACAGATGGGAAGGACTGTGTTCCTGCTGGAATAGGGAGACCAGGAGCCCTGGTGGCAACTGGGGCTGGGCTGGGGTGGTCTGAGGTGTAGAGGGCTGCAGCAGGGGGCCAGAGGGGAGGAGCCAACCCTGGGGCGTGGTATTATTGTACTTCTCTTGCATGAAGTGGGGGTGGCATGAGAAGTGAGTGATGTCCCAGCTCTCACCTGGGCCCAGATCCCGCACTGGCCGCTGGGTCACCTGGCAGCGCGTGGTGAGACGTGGAGAAGCCATGCCCCTGCTGGGCCACCTCGCCCAAGGGAGTCCGGTCCTGCATGGAGACCTGGGAGCTGACCCCTTGCCTATGTGGTCTTCCCGTGGCTGCTCCTGCTATCACAGGGGCAGCCTGCACATATTCCTGGGCCACATGGAGGGTGCACCCCTCTCTCCCAGTACCCAGCCTCATCTGTCACTCAGCTGCTGGGCTGGGAAGATCCAGGGCTCCTTACTGAGAGCCCAATGATAACAACAAACAAGCGAATAAGACCTGTTGGTGAAAGAAACAAGATGGGCCAGGATGAGGGGCTCCGCACACAGAACACACACAACGAGCCCTGTCCAGGGGCTTCCTTCTGGTCAAAGAAGAAAAGGTAAAGTGTCTGGAATTTGTTTTTGTGGTGGGTCCTGGGGTGCAGTGTCTTGAGCTGACATCTATGCAGGGCTTTGTCTGAGATAGTGGCCTTTCATATTTCCTTGTCTACTGAGAATTAGACAGAATTCCTGCAAGGCCAAGTCTCCTTCAGCCTCCGTATGGTTCCCCTTCATCCTTGCACAAGGCCTGTTTGCAGGCGTTCGTTTGTTATAACTGAGGCCAAGGCTGGGGGCGATCCTGAGGTCAGGTGGGAGCTGGCATGGGGTTGCTGCTTGCCCAGGGTGGGAGTCCTGTCTTGAGACCTCCATGCTGTACTGACAGTGTGGCCTTGACCACCTCTTTTCTTTATGAGTCAGGTGGGAGAGACAAAGGAGTTGAACTCAAATCAGAGATTATAAAAATATTGTGATGGGAGATTACATTTCTGCTTTTATGTCTTTAGTAAAAACAGACCTCTTTGAGAGATGGGAAACCTGGTCTGTCACTGTGGGGCCAGCAGGCTTCAGGTGGAGATTCACTGGACTGATGTCTGCCTCCTGGGGGCCCTGGGCATGGGTCACAGTGTCCCAGGGATAAAGGCTGAGCAGGTGCCCTGTGTGCTGTGTGGATAGGGCCCTGGCTACCGCCTTCCACAGGAGATGCAGCTGGTCTCCTGGGACCAGCCTTAGGCTGTGCAGTTCACAGAGCCCCAGATTGCACTGCAACTGACAGCGGGCTTGAGGCAAGGGACAGGAGCAGTGTTTTCTCTGCGGATTTCTGCCTTGGGGTCCCTGTGCTGGCTGGAGAGGGGCAGGGAAAGCAGAGGGGGCTGGACTCTGAGTCCCCTCACCCACTGTATCCAGATCTGTGTCACTCATTCCTGTTTCATATGTGGTACTCCCTATTAAATCTTCATTTGGAAAAGAAGTCCACCACTCAAAGTGCCTGGAGCACTGTGGGCTTCACCAGCAGGCTGCCAGCCAGTCCCCTGCATCACTTCTGTCTGAGCACTGTTTGGTGAGAGGCTAACAGATAGGAAGGCCAGAGGTCCCCAAGTGGCAGGAGGAAATAAACTGCAAGTGGCCGATGTTTTTTCACCCCCTTCTCTGTTGATGAAACCAATTCTGCCTGAGACTAACCTTTTTTTTTCTCAAATTTTGGGCTGATAATGGCTCAACAACCCAGGATTCATGTCAATCATCTTATGGCCGGGGATGACACACCTTGTGCCATCCTATCCCAAAAATGCATATTGCGGGAGAGGGGCCTGGTGAAACTCCCTCAGCCTTGAGGAATCCCTCTTATCTGATTAACAGCTTGCTAACAGACATAAAGTGTTTCACGAAGTGAGTGTTGAACCCTGCTCTGCAGTTTTGCTGTGCCTCGTAGTGACTGAAGGCAGCCCCCAAGGGGAGACTTGCTGGGGGTTTATACCAACCTGCCAATACCAAGAGGCACCCAATGTCCCTGCGAGAGGAATGGTCAGACATGGGTGATTCATGTGGGCAAAACATTCCTTTCTCGGTCACCTTTTCCTGGTCTCTTTGGCCATTTTGTAGCTGCCTGAGGAATTAGAACTACTAACCAAACCTGTCGGATCACAGACTTTCAAGGGACTTGCAATTCTGTGCTGTTGGTTGTTTTATTGTGCACTACCCCACTCCAGTGCTCTTGCCTGGAAAATCCCATGGACGGAGGAGCCTGGAAGGCTGCGGTCCATAGGGTCATGAAGAGTCGGACACGACTGAGCAACTTCACTTTCACTTTTCACTTTCATGCATTGGAGAAGGAAATGGCAACCCACTCCAGTGTTCTTGCCTGGAGAATCCCAGGCACGGGGGAGCCTGGTGGGTTGCCGTCTATGGGGTCGCACAGAGTCGGACACGACTCAAGCAATTTAGCAGCAGCAGCAGCAGCAACAGACAAGAGCACGTTTGGTAGCTAGGTGGAGCTCTAGTTCCAAGAACGTCTCTCAGGCTAGAAGGTGCTCTCTTAGCCGCCTGCCTCAGGGGCTAGCGACCTGAAAGTGAGTCTTTATTATGGCTGTGCCTCTGATCTATGTGGATAGAAGCACTGCTGGTGACTAGTGCTTTTGAGGACACAGAGGTTTTGAGGACACAGATCTGGAATCCCAGGATCTGATCAGATTGGAGGTACAATGGTAATGCTTCCTTTGGTAAAGCTAGCTCTTAGTGGACCAGAGGTGGCTCTCTGGTGGCTTTGGAAGAATTGGCCCTAATAGCTCGAGGACAAAAATCACTTTTCCTTGCTGGCTAGCCCTTCACCACCTCTTTTGCTATCACATATACTGGTGTGGTGAGACTCAAAAGGGACATCTTGGGTTTTATGTTCGTCCTTTTATGATTTGCCCGTTCTATCGGACTTCCCTGGTAGCTCAGACGGTAAAGCGTCTGTCTATAATGTGGGAGACCCGGGTTCAATCTCTGGGTTGGGAAGATCCCCTGGAGAAGGAAATGGCAATCCACTCCAGGACTATTGCTTGGAAAATCCCATGGACAGAGGAGCCTGATAGGCTACAGTCCATGGGGTCGCACAGAGCTGGACACGACTGAGCGACTTCACTATATAGTTCTATTGTGGTCAGGAATATACTCAGGACTGTGCACAGCCATGCAGGAGACAGATGTTTCCCCTGGTGGTCTTAGCTTGGGAGGCATTCTGGAAGGCTACTCTGTTGCACCCAGGGTGGCATCAGAGGAGGAGCAGAAATCAGGCAAAGTTTTAATGGTGAGGACCAGGACATCAATCTGGGAGGCCACCAGGTCTAACCCCTGGTGCATCTCCACCCCACCTTGGTGATAGAACAGGAAGGGATGGTAGTGGGACATCTGCTTTGGTAAGAGATAGGTTAACTCTGGCCAGGGAAGGAAGCTTAGGTGGAAGACCTGTCTCCACCCCCATCTAGAGCAGGGAGGGATGCCTCCAGTAGAAAAGGCTACTGGACGCTGCTTTTCCTCTCTTACTGATGGGAGCTAACAATTCAAGCCTCACTCCTTTGAACTGCATCCTGAGAAACTGGGATAGATTTGACCCCAGAGCTTAAAGAAGACACACCTGAACTTCCTATGTGATACTGCATGGCCACAGTATCCAGTGGAGGACGGCGAACAATGGCTAGTTGGAGGGTCTCTTAATTATAATACTGTCTTACAATTAGACCGGTTCTGTAGAAAATAAGGGAAATGGGTAGAAATGGGTAGAAATAGGTGTTACCTTTTTTTCTCTCTGTGTGACATGCCAGACTTCTGTCCTAAGGGTATAGATTTGGGTGTGAAACCTTCAGCTCCCTCCTGTCCTCCTACTTTGCCCCCATATCCAGGGCTTCCATCTGAGCAAACTGAGAGTCAGGGCACCCCTCAGGGGACAGTTGCCTTGTTCTCGGTAGAAATTCAAACAAAAATTCAAACTGAAATTCAGACTGCTCCAGTCTCAGTAGAGGTTCAAATTCCTGTCTCAATATGACTTTGGACTACACAGGTTTCAAGTGAAACTTAGATCGATGAAGTAAGGGAAGCTCAGACAGGTAAAACGAAGGGTGAAATACAGGTTGAGATGGAGGACAAGAGACAGACAGATAAGGAAAAACAGGTTTCTCAAATCTATTTTTGGGATCATATGCGAAGGGCAGCCAGAGAGGCTGAGGAACAGCTACAGAAGCTGTTGCCTCTCCATGAAGCACCCACGAGGAAAAACAATCAATCTATGAGAGTTAATAAGCCCTTTTCTTATCAAGAAATACAGAGAATCAAGGAGGATCTGGGAGACTGTTTGGAGGACCCAGAAAAATATATTAGAGCCTTTAAGGGTGCTACTCTCCTTTATGACCTTACTTGAAAGGATGTGAGGTATATCCTGGGGCAGAGGCTGACTCCTGACTCAAAAGCTCGAGTTTTGGAGAAAGCTATTGCCTATGGAGATGAATGGTTTGGTAATGAATCAGTAGGGAAAAGGGAGGACGAGATAACCACTTTCCCCACTGGAAATCAGGCGGTCCCAACTACAGAACCAGACTGGGACTACAACACAGCTAAAGGACGATGGGATCAGAGTCATTTTATCAGATGTGTTCTTGAAGGACTCGGGCGAGCACGTGCTAAGAGGTTCAGTTCAGTTCAGTCGCTCAATCATGTCCAACTCTGCAACCCCATGAATTGCAGCACGCCAGGCCTCCCTGTCCATCACCATCTCCCGGAGTTCACTCAGACTCACGCCCATCCAGCCATCTCATCCTCTATTGTCCCCTTCTCCTTCTGCCCCCAATCCCTCCCAGCATCAGGGTCTTTTCCAATGAGTCAACTCTTCGCATGAGGTGGCCAAAGCACTGGAGTTTCAGCTTTAGCATCATTCCTTCCAAAGAAATCCCAGGGCTGATCTCCTTCAGAATGGACTGGTTGGATGTCCTTGCAGTCCAAGGGACTCTCAAGAGTCTTCTCCAACACCACAGTTCAAAAACATCAATTCTTTAAGACTCTTCAAACTGCTCTCTTGCAAGCTCCTGCTTTGAGCTTGCCCACAGTGTCAGAGCTTAATTTGTCTGTCACTGAAAGAAAAAGTATGGCCTTGGGAGTTATGACACAACCCCAAGGACCTCACCAGAAATGTATAGGATACCTGAGTAGAAAATTAGATGCCACATCGTCTAAGAGTAATTGCTTTTATTGCTTTAATAGTGCCTAAAGCTCTTTAGCTTACTAATGGGTGAAATCTTCCTGTACTGACTTCTCATGATGTGAGTAGAATCTTAAAGTTAATATTTGGATGACAGACAGTTGGCTTCTTAAATATCAATTTTTGTTATATAACTCAAATTTCAGCTTTTCAACAGACCTTTTGGGAACTTTGGGAGGTGACTCCTGATTCAACCTTTGAGTCAAACAAGCTGTTGTTTGCGCCAGGAACACAGGTCCTGATAAAGACATTGGGACCAGGGGTAGGGCGGGGGGGCAATCTCTAGAGCCCCTCTGGGAAGGCCCTTATGAGGTAATTCTTTCTTCTCTCACAACTGTCAAGGTGCCAGGAATTAATTTGTGGGTGTACCATACTCGAATTAAAAAGTGGCATCCTGACCCCTCAGGCTAACCCATGTCATTTTTATGTCTTTATTTCTTTGGTTTTGCTCTTCACTTTTTAGACGTTCCTGATAACCTGTATGGGCCTGCTTCTGCTAACTCCCAAAATCCTGAGCCTGCCATTTGACCCTCAAGGCGACGCCTCCCTGTCCTGGGCTCACTCCTATGCTGCATTCCACAGTCAGCCTACTTGCTGTGTCTGCAGGGCACTTCCCCCATCCTCAGCGGTAGGCTTCCCGTGGTGGGCATCTACACTTCAGGGAAAGGACTTTCTCCAAGTCTGTGACTACCTTTGCCAACAACAGTCATATGTGGTGCCTCTTCTTAATCTGATCACATTTAATAATCCTAAAATGGACTGATGAAACACTTTGTACCTTAACTATGGACATATTGTAACTTTTAACTTTGATTATACTTTGTCTTGGTTTAATGACTATTTTGTTGTACATAAGAAGACAAATGGGTCTAGATTTAATGTTTTTTTTACCTGATGTTTATCAAATATGGGATGAGGTCATATGGCTAACTCCTGAAAAGGAGTGCCTAATGTCTAGTGATCCTATATGCTAGGAACAAATAGAACCATTTCCGGAAGTTAGCTGACAATTATAGTGATTGGAAACAACTGGGGTTTTTGCCTCATATGAAATATGCAATATAATAATTCCTGTGTTTTCTAACCCCAGTACAGGTCCTGCTTTTGCCTGTCCTGGCACTGATTGGGACTGGATCCCTCAGTCATGCTGGCTTACTTCAAACTGGGCCTATTGGATACGTGACTCTTAACCTATGGGCGTGGCTTCACCCTAGCTGGATAGGGAGATGCACCCTAGGTCCAGCTTTTACTCATGGCTTCATATTTTCAGAGCTTCCAGAGAAGCCTGCTAATTTTCCACAACTTGGAACTCATTGGATAAGGTCTGTATTTTACTGGTATGATTATTTGGCTGCAGTATTCATTTCCTCTCTGGGAGCTACAGACGTTATGCTACAAGTTGATCCTCGGACTACCTTTGCTCAACAAACCTTACAAGATTCTCAAAAAGCTATTTCAGCCCTTAATGCTGAACAAATACAAATTAGAAAGGTGGTTTTACAAAACAGATTGGCCTTAGATATTCTAACAGCTGCACAAGGAGGAACTTGTGCCATTATTCATACCTGATGTTGTACATATATACCAGATATAAGCACTACTGTTACTCACTTTATTAAACACATGAACATGATGATCCAGGCTATGGATACTCCTGAAGTCTCAGTCCCTTCACTTTCAGTTCAGTTCAGTTCAGTTGCTCAGTTGTGTCCGACTCTTTGCGACCCCATGAATCACAGCACGCCAGGCCTCCGTGTCCATCACCAACTCCCGGAGTTCACTCAGACTCACATCCATCAAGTCTGTGATGCCATCCAGCCATCTCATCCTCTGTCATCCCCTTCTCCTCCTGCCTCCAATCCCTCCCAGAATCAGAGTCTTTTCCAATGAGTCAACTCTTCGCATGAGGTGGCCAAAGTACTGGAATTTTAGCTTTAGCATCATTCCCTTCAAAGAAACCCCAGGGCTGATCTCCTTCAGAATGGACTGGTTGGATCTCCTTGCAGTCCAAGGGTCTCTCAAGAGTCTTCTCCAACACCACAGTTCAAAAGCATCAATTCTTCGATGCTCAGCCTTCTTCACAGTCCAACTCTCACATCCATACATGACCACAGGAAAAACCATAGCCTTGACTAGAAGGACCTTTGTTGGCAAAGTAGTCTATGCTTTTGAATATGCTATCTAGGTTAGTCATAACTTTTCTTCCAAGGAGTAAGTGTCTTTCAATTTCATGGCTGTAATCACCATCTGCAGTGATTTTGGAGCCCAAAAAATAAAGTCTGACACTGTTTCCACTGTTTCCCCATCTATTTCCCATGAAGTGATGGGACCAGATGCCATGATCTTCATTTTCTGAATGTTGAGCTTTAAGCCAAGTTTTTCACTCTTCTCTTTCACTTTCATCAAGAGGCTTTTTAGTTCCTCTTCACTTTCTGCCATAAGGGTGGTGTCATCTGCATATCTGAGGTTATTGATATTTCTCCCAGCAATCTTGATTCCAGCTTGTGTTTCTTCCAGTCCAGCGTTTCTCATGATGTACTCTGCATAGAAGTTAAATAAGCAGGGTGACAATATACAGCCTTGATGTATTCCTTTTCCTATTTGGGAGATGTTAACTAGTTCCCCATGGTGGAAAAGTATCTTAATTGTAATAATTCTGATTGTTCTGTTCTTGCTGTTTGCTCCCTGCATCTGTAACTGTGTAGCTTGATTTGCTTACAGCTGCATGAAGGCTTTTAAGTTACAAATGGTTGTTCAAACTCCTACTGAGTGCCACAGCTTCCTCCAACTACTACTTGGGGCCTTTGGACCAGAGACTCTCAATATCAAGGTGAGGGGAATATGTCACCTCATCAATTTAGGGATGATGCTCCTTATCAGCTCAGAAGCAGTTATGGAATGAGAACGCTGCCCCTTCCCCTAGGCAACATAATTCTGCTAAAAGAAAAGGGGGAAATGAGAGGGTAACAGGTAGGAAGGCCAGAGGTCCCCAGATGGCAGGAGGAAATAAACTGCAAGTGGCAGACATTTCCCCCCCCCACCTGTTCTCTGTTGACGAAACTAGCTCTGCCTAAGACTAACCGCCCCCCCACCCCTGCTTTTTTTTTTTTTTCTTTTCTCAGACCTTGGACTGATAATGGCTCAGCAAACCAGTATTCATGTCAATCATCTTATGGCTGGGGATGACACACCTTATGGCCTCGGGAGAGGGACCTGGTGAAACTCCCTCAGCCTTGAGGAGTCTCTCTTATCTGATTAGCAGCTTGCTAACAGACATAAAATGCCTTGCTAAAAACTAGCAAGGGGGCACTCTTTCCGTCCTCTTCTGATGTCTATGTCAGAAGCTTTCCCTATCTCTATCATACTTTAATAAAACTTGGCTACACAAAAAGCTCCAAGTGGTCAAGCCTCGCCCCTGACCCTGGATCAAAATCCTTTCCTCTGGAGGTCACAGATCGCGGTGTAACACATGGCTCGCAGCAGCGACATTTCATTGAGCAGCAGAACAGGCAGCATTGATTTGGGGCGGAAAGTCAGTGCCCTTGGCTGGCCCACATCAGCATTCCCTGTGTTCGTCCTCTTCCCCACCCCTTGCTGCCCTGCTGGCCCCCGTGGAGCTGGCTGCTGGGAACACGGGAGGAGCTTGTATGACAGTAGGGTAGATACCATGGGGTGGATTCAGGCACTGTCGAGCACCTTTTGTTGAGATAACTTTGAGGCTCCATCTGTGGATAAATGTGGAAAGACTTGCTTCATGAGTTTAATGATCATGCCAGAGTCATTTTTTTTCTGTGTAGCCAAAACTGTCTGCATCCATAGCTTACTATAATATATAGGTATCAGGAGGCAGGCCCTCTTATATTTGTGAATATTTCTGTTTCCCCTTGTGACAACCTCATAAATATTGTTGAAGGATGGCAGCTTGACTGAGGAATTCTTCCCACCGTGGTAAATAGTCCTTCCTTGACAAGCATGAGACAGCAGAGGGAGGGTGGGCTCAGGCACTCACTTCTGAGGAGGGGCCCTCTATGGCCGGGGGGGAGGAATGCTCCCTGGGGGTGGAGGTGGGAGCCGGGTGGAGATGGAGGGGCCAGGCTGTGGCAGTGCTAAACCACAATGGCTGGAAGGCCCATGATGCGTTCTGAACAGAGGGGTCCAGGATTACCTGGAGGCTTTTGGCACCTTCTCCATGCATTGACCCTTCCTCTAGGACACCTTGGCAGTGCCAGGCTATGATCCCCTTCCTCTCACAGAGGACCCAGGTCTAGAAGAGGTCAGGTGTCAGCCACTGGTGACCCAGGTGAGAGTTAGCTAGGGGTTCAATCAGTGCCTTGGGTCTTGGAGCTGTCTGAGAGTTTGCCCAGGAAGTGGGGAGCCTGGCTGTAGAGTATGGGGACACCGAGCTGCACCGTGGGCCCTCTGTTGCCTGAATGTGGGGCCATGAGGCTGAGCCACAGCCATGAGTTTTGCAGCTGTGATCGCTTGCACTTTCCTCCTGAAGTTGCTGGAGGAATAAAGGAGGTGATTGATGCACACTTAGAAAGTAATTGTGAATAAGAGCAGCTCGCTGTGGTCAGCAGCTGCTGCTTATCTGCTGTCTGTGGTTAGTGAGCAGACCCTACTATGTTATTATGATGTCCTTTGGGCCTTGCAGATGTCCTGGAGACTCTGGCTCATTCACTCCATCCTCTGGGCCCATTCTTTCCTCTCTGACTGTCATCAGATGTCCTTACAACTCTGTGAAGGCTTTTTTTTGTGGTGGGGACTGGCGGTGAATGGGATGGGCTGGAATTTCACATATGAGTTCATAAAATTTCACCAGTACCTGTGAAATGGGCTCTCTTATGTTTTTCTCACGTGAATAATCTGAGGATCAGAGAGATTAAGTAGCTTATCAAAGTTACAGAATTTGAGTGTGTGTCCTAGTTTTCCTTAAAGGCTCTGTACTTACAGCATTTTCTTGTGCTGTACCATGCTGCACTGTATGGCCTTCTCTGTGCACAACACGAGTTAGGACCTTTTTGAATTGATGTGACCTGAGGTCCCATTTTTATGTGCCTGTCCAGGTAATATAGAAGCTTCTGGAATATTGGATGTGGAATGAAAGACAAAGTTAGGGGCACACAATAAACACACCATGATGTTTTGGGTGATAGAGATTTTCAGGATCTCCACGGGGCATGTACTGGTGTTTCTGGCTCATATTTGCCTGGAGGGAATGAGCCCTGGTGATTATGAGAAAAGAAAGTGGTCACATCCTCCTGGGCTGTCCTTCTTTCTGTGTTAGCAGAATCCAGCAGCTTTCCAGGAAGATGGAGTAGATTAACATTCTTGGGCTTGGGGACACACTTGCATCTGCATTAGCCTGGGCAAACACCTGAGGGTGGCAATGGTTTGTGGGGTGCTCTCTCAGTCACTGCCCAGTAAGGGAGCATCAAATTCTACTGTCTTCTCCAAGGGAAGGCTTGGGTCCTCTGGTGGAAGGCAGCTTGGCTCTCTTTCACACCCCTCTTCAGACCTTGGCATCTTTCATCCCTCTCTTTCCTGTCCAACCCTCTTTGCCTGGCAGCAAAGTGATTTACCTCTGTCTTCAAGATGGATTCTAGACCTAGCTGCACCCCCTTCCCTACCATTGGCCTGGCCCAGGGCACCGGGTTCTATTTGGGTCCTGCTGCTGCCTCCCGCCTGTCTGTGGGGAGACCCTTGGAATCTCTGACACTCCCTGCCCTCCGGGGACTCCCTAAGGCTCCTCTGGATCGACTCCTGGTTGTTTGCCCCCCGATCCTGCTGTGACCCTGGCCCTTCTCCTGTGTCCTTCACATGCAGGCGCACACCTCCTGTCTTGGGGTCACTGCTCCCCATCCCACCCGCCTGCTCACACTCCTACTCAGTCTTCCACTCAAAGTCCCCTTGTCAAAGCTCTCACTGCACATGCTGGCCTCAGGCTGTATGGGGACTTGTGGTCACCACTCTGGGACATGATGATGAACTCATGTAGTGGAGAAACTGCTCTCCGCCCCAGTCGGGTTTTGCTCTGTAACATGCACTGACAACACCTCCGTGTTTTTACAGCCACCAGCACGTATTTCTTGCTCTCAGGCCTGTGGGTTGGCTAGGATGGCTAAGCTCCAAGGCTGGGAGGCAGCAGAGATGCAAAGTCCTGGCAGAAGTGCAGTTGGGGGCCTGACCATGTCAACATGGGTGATGCATCTGCTGGAACCCCATCTATCAAAGCAATGGCCCAGTCATGAGGCGGAGGAGCATGATGTACTGAATGTGGGTCTGAGGGAGGGAGCCCAGAGGCTGGTAGCATCTGTAGCATGCTCTCTTCTACATGTAATTCATTTTCCCTCCCAAGAATCTGCAGGACACACAGTAGATTTAAGGATGAGTCTTTCTTTGCCCTTCTTATCTTCCCCAAAATTTCTTAGTCAAAGTTGGATGAGTCACTAATAAGACACCCTCCTCCACTTGACAGAAAACAAGGAGCAGAAGTGGAAACAACCGGAATGAAAAGGCAAAAATGGTTCAGCACATGAAAAGATTAATCCAATGACTGGAAGGTTGATTCAGCTGCAGACAGAAGTCCAAGGCTAGAATTTGGCCAGTTTCTATGGAAATCTGACTAAATGCCTCAGACAGCAGTGGAGGAGCAGGGGTGGGTGGATCTGAACTGCACATGGAGGCAGACCTCTGAGGACCCCAGAACTCTCAGAACCTGGTGAGGGCCCTGGAGTGATGCGGTGTCTCCCACAGCAGCTTACCAAGTTCACTGGTGGTACAGGAACCTCCTGGGTGACTCCAGAGTTTGCTGGGGGCCACACTTTCTTCCCGCAGCTTCTGGTGGTGACTAGAGTGCTAGTGCCTGGCTGGCCCTTAGAAGCAGTGTCTATGAGAGTCCGAGTGGCAAATTCTTGGTGTGTGGTGATGATATGGTGTCATCATTTGACGGGCGCTGGCTAAAGATGATGAACACAACTAGACCAACATCACGTCCACAAAAAGGCTATCTGTAAAACTGGGGAAGGCCCAGTCATCCAGGGAGGAGGCCAGCACACAGGGATGTTGAGCAGAATGGAGGGTCCCTTCTGGAAAGCCTTGGTACGGCCACCTCACACAGTGAGCTCTTGGGCCAGGGCCAGGTCATCTGGGGCACGGGTCTGCTTGGGGGTAATCGGAGCTGACTGGGCAGGAGTCTTCCCAAGTGGAGAGTCATGAAAGGTCAGGGTGACTGCATGTGAGTGCTAGAGGCCTGGGTCAGGAAGCCCCACAAGGGCAGACTCTCTTGCTCCTTCAGCAGGTCTTCAGGGGTGCCCCTTACAAAAGAGCACGTGATGTCCATGACCAAGCTTTGTGGGGACTCCACCCACAATGCATATAGATTCTGGGCTAACTGTAGTGACATTTTGTGGATGACATATTCACAATCCAGAGTTAACCCTGTTCAAACTATAAAATCATTAAAGCACAAAACTGTCAGCCAGATGGATCTGACTCGGTTACCCTGGCAGGGTAACCAATTACATCTCAGCCATCCTGTCTGAGATATAATTTGAGGCTTGGTATAAGGAGGGAGCAACTCTTTCAAGCATCACTTCCATTGGCACCTCTAAATGTAGAGGGTGGTGTTCTCTGGGTCAGTGTCCATGCCTGGTAGTCACCCTATTTTGTTCCAGCACATTACCTGAGACAGGGTTAGGTCAGAGGGGTCTACTGGCATCCCTGTTATCCAGGTTGTACATGGTAATGGTAGGAGCCACCCAAGGAGAACATTTGAAGTGGGTTAGTGTCCAGGAGACCTCCTTTGGGGAGTGAACACCAAAGGCCAAGTGTTGTTGCTTTGGGGCAAGATGTTTCTTCCCTCTTCATCTAGGGCAGGGCAGAGGTTGCTAGATTCCAGGGTTTGGGTTTGGGTTTCATCTCCTAGAGTGATTTCCATCCACTGGATGGAGAAACTTTTTCCCATGTTCTGAGACCCACACAATTCTGCTGTTGGTCCTTAAGCCATAATATCACTATCCTGCAAAATTTGTGATGAATTTGGCTTAATTAGCGAGGCTTTATAATCCAGGGCTTCCCTGATAGCTCAGTTGGTAAAGAATCTGCCTGCAATGCAGGAGACCCCAGTTCAATTCCTGGATTGGGAAGAAGGGATAGGCTACCCACTCCAGTATTCTGGCCTGGAGAATTCCATGTACTGTATAGTTCATGGGATCTCAAAGAGTTGGACACAACTGAACGACTTTCACTTTCAGTTATAACCCAAATGGTGAGGCAAAGCTGGTGGCCTTAGCCTGCTTTGTGGCTGGCACTAGGCCACCGTGTGGGCCAAGGAAATCTGTATAATCACGGTCTCTAAGCAAGTCGGTAGGGTTTTTCCCCTTGGCTTTCTATTATAAGGGGATTGTATCGCGTAATCCGAGTTCAGTTGGGTTGCCAGCTCATAGAAGATGGTAAGACGAGAGAAAAATCGTGACATAAGGGGAGTATTCATCTGGTGAGCAAATATAAATGACATCCTCTCTGATGTCAAAGAGGTGGAGGTCCCTGTAAATAATAGTAGGGGAGTCTTTGTAGGAGACTGGTTGTTGGTTGGGAGTTTGGAGACCTGAAGCCCACACATTGAGCAGGATTAGAATCTGGGGTAAAATTTCTGTCCATATGAGGGACGACCTATTGTCTGAAAGCGTGAGGAGCACATGTTTGAGGAGGACACTGGGCCTTTCTGTAAGTTCAGCTGCTTGGGGCTGGTCAGCCAGGTGGAAATTTCACAAGATTCCACAATCTAGAGCCTCTGGCTGAACAACTTGGTGAAATGGGTACATTGATGTGAATCTATCATGGCTGGTGGGCCAAAGAGGGTGAGCAATACCTGATTAAGAAGGTGACTTGGTGTAGAAGTCCAGGCAAGGTGTCTCTGAGAGTGGGTGCGCACCTTCTAGCTCCAGCAGAGGGCAGCAGCGGCCCAACAAAGTCAATTTGCCATCATGCTTCGGTTTGTCACCCTGAGACACGCGTCCCCACGTGGGAGCCTTCCAGAGTCTTGTTTGAGTGGCGAGTTGTGCGTGAAGCCCAGTAGGCTCTGAGATTTGTCACCAAAGTGGCTGCTCTCTGGCTGGACATTTCATCCAGAGCCCCATGCACTGCTCCGTGGAACTGTGCTTAGCTAGACTCTCAGAGGAGTAGTCTGAGGTCACCAGTGATTCAGCTCAGCCGTCTGGGCCAGAGGGACTAAGGCCAGGGTCTGCTGTGTGGCTGGCTGGCCCATCATAAAGCAGTTAGCCAAGTTCTGGCAGAAAGAAGCTAATTTTTGTGTCATGGCACAAATAACCTAAGTTGAATGGGTAGGTGTGGAGAGGTGTTTCCTCTAATACATGCCATATCTGTTATAGTGTGCTGAGCCTTGATTGTGAGGAGCTGACCTTTTTTAACAAGAGGAATTTTACAGCCTGCTGAAAAGGAGATCAACCCTGGGATTTCTTTGGAAGGAATGATGTTAAAGCTGAAACTCCAGTACTTTGGTCACCTCATGCGAAGAGCTGACTCATTGGAAAAGACTCTGATGCTGGGAGGGATTGGGGGCAGGAGGAGAAGGGGATGATCGAGAATGAGATGGCTGGATGGCATCACAGACTCGATGGGCGTGAGTCTGAGTGAACTCTGAGAGATGGTAATGAACAGGGAGGCCTGGCGTGCTGAGATTCATGGGGTCGCAAAGAGTCGGACACGACTGAGCGACTGAACTGAACTGAACTGAACTGATGACTCTATGCCCAGAAGCTTGACAAACAAAGTGGTGGTCTTTGGATCTTATGGCAGCAATGGTTCATCTTCTCTGCTGTAAATATTGTGTAATTCAGTACAAGCCTTCTCAGATGGCATCCTAAGGGGGCCCCTATGGTAGAATGCTGTCTATATAAAGCCAAAAGGAGGAGTGGGTTATTCTAAGTGAATTCAGATCAAGAAAACCATGGGCACCCAAGTAAGGTATGGTGGACACCCTTGAAATCGAAGGCAATTTGAGGCTGTGAGTCTTCAGTTATCAAGACCAAGTAGATCATGTTGGCTAGATTTAGGGCAGCAAAGTTGGAGCCTAGAATCTTCTGGACAACATCTACTATCTCTAAGATGCTGGGCGTGAGGACCTTAATGGTGGTAACTTGTGCATTTAAGAGTATCATTAATCAATTATTAATCTCCTTCACTGATGGTCAGTTTTGACTCTGGCAAGATAGGCTATTACAGGGTGAGATGATGGCCTTATGACCTAATATCAAACTTATCTCTAATGATGGGCCAAGGCTGTCTGCACCTTATTTTAGCCTATATTGTGATGCATTTTCTGTTTGTACTGGAGGAGGCAGTTGGAAAGGCTCCCGTTTGGCAGCTCCTATGAGGAAGTCCAGGGATTTAGGTTTATTTCGAGTATGTCTCTGGTTGAGTTAATAAGAAGACAGCCAAAGGTGGCTACCACCCCTGGAAACTATTTTAGAAATATGGTGCTGATAGAAACGCCCAGTTTCATTTTCTTTCCAGTTTTACCTGCTATGCCTTCTAGGCTGTATGAGGTTCTCTTGGGGGATTTAGAGTCACTATGAAATCACTGTGACTGAGCCAGAATAGTCTGGTGATGATGGCCTTTGTCCCAGTGGACCGCCAGAGTTCTAAATGAGTGACCATCCCTGGCATTCCCAGGGGAATGCTCTGGGGGGCTGCCGATTGGAAAGTGCTTGCAGCAGAGGGGCCTGCACGACTCTCTGAAGGCCTCTAATAAATGCCTTTTGAGGCGTCTGTCTGGGCCTTTGAGACTGGAGTCTGGGGTGAAGCAATGGCTTATTTCAAGGAGAGGAGCTTGCACCAGGACCGCCCAGATATAAAAGTGTTGGGGATCCTGATGGGCAGAGGTGCCAACATAAGGCCTTCCACTGGCTAGAACAACCTCAGGTGCTTTCCCCTAACCATGTTGACATGAGGGCTCCAGGACCAGGAGCCAAGAGCCTGCTCTGTGAGGTGGGTTGTGTGGCCTGCCCCCTGAGGACTGTCCTTGGGGTTGTGAGCTGCTTTGAAGCTATAAAACCTGGGAGTCTGGATGAATGGTTCCTTCTCAGGAGGCCACCGTGTTAGACCCTCCAAGGCCTCCTGAGTAATATGGGAGGTCTTCATGAGGCATCCTCCTGTTTTTGACGACAATGTTAGATTAAGTTTCCTTAAGTGGAGCACAGGCTGCTGGAGGACAAGCTGAGATTCAACAATAGAACAGCAGAGAAAGTGCAATAGAAAGATGTTACTTCCAGTTCTGGAGGATGTTCGTAGCCAGCCTGGGTTGGGAGTGGGCACACAGGGAGGTCCAGGTAGAGTGCAGACAGAGAGTGAGATTAGGCCTCGGGCACATGCCTTTGTTCGAGTCTGTGGCAGTGTGTTTCCTTGTTTCTCGGCTAAGTCTGGATTGCTCAGTCTGAACCAGAGTGCAGTCTTGGTAAAGCTCTACTGGGTCTTATCCCAAGGGGCCAACAAAGGGAAGCCCTGGGAGGTGGGGGGAGACTGCTGATCCAAGGCTCATTGAGGTGATCTTGGGTGACCTTGGTCTGCAGTGACTTGAAGCAGGATCTCAGTACTCCAGCCAGAGACTGAAGTCAGGCTTCTCCAGACTCCAGTGACAAGGCCCTGGCTTGTCGGTTCACAGAAATGAATTTCAACAAAGAAACAGAAAGTAGTGAAACAAGTAAAAATGGTTATTAGGAGGAAGAGTACATGTGAATAGGCATACATGTGCAGGCTCAGAGAGAGAGAGAGAGCGAGAGAGAGAGAGAGAGAGAGAGAGAGTGGCACCGTTGCAGTAGTTTAAATCACTTATATGGGGCATTTCTTCCAAGTTTCCTGTGGCCAGTCATCTTGCTTTTTTTGCCTTGTTCTGGGCCCATATTTGGTTTATCTCAGGGTTCTGCAATGTGTGCACGCATCTCTTAGCCAAGATGGATCCTAGGAGAGGCCTATGAGTAGACTGACACCACCTACTAAGCAGTGGTGCATCCTACATCTTTGATCCCAGAGGAAACTTTCTGTACTTGTGTACTCAGGAAGGTCTCCTTGAACTGGAGAATGAGAAATATGTGGTCTCTTTATATCTGACCTGGGTAGGACTCAGCTCCTTCTCATTCTTGCCATTATCTCCATTTTGGAGTATCTGTCCACAGGGGACAGACTCCACCTGCTCAATCTGGGACCCATCTGTCTCCTGCCTTAGGGGCAGTCCTGCAAGTAACTTATATTTACTTGTGACCCTGTGGGCTGCTGTCTGAGACAAGTGCTTATGTGAGAGGCTAAGCCAATTTAGGTGTGACCTAAATCAAATCTCTTAAGATTATACAGTGGAAGGGACTAGATCTGATAGACAGAATGCCTGATGAACTATGGATGGAGGTTTGTGGTATTGTATAGGAGACAGGGATCAAGACCATCCCCAAGAAAATGAAAAGCAACAAAGCAAAATGGCTGTCTGAGGAGGCCTTACAAATAGCTGTGAAAAGAAGAGAAGTGAAAAGCTAAGGAGAAAAGGAAAGATATACCCATTTGAATGCAGAGTTCCAAACAATAGCAAGGAGAGATAAGAAAGCCTTCCTCAGTGATCAGTGAAAAGAAACTGAGGAAAACAATAGAATGGGAAAGACTAGAGATCTCTTCAAGAAAATTAGAGATACCAAGGGAATATTTCATGCAAAGATAGGCTCGATAAAGGAGAACAATTGTATGGGCCTAACAGAAGCAGAAGATATTAAGAAGAGGTGGCAAGAATACACAGAATAACTATACAAAAAAGATCTTCATGATCCAGATAATCACGATGGTGTGATCACTCACCTAGAGCCAAATATCCTGGAATGTGAAGTCAAGTGGGCCTTAGGAAGTATCACTATGAACAAAGCTAGTGGAGGTGATGGAATTCCAGTTGAGCTATTAAAAATCCTAAAAGATGATGCTGTAAAGGTGCAGCCCTCAACATGCCAGCAAATTTGGAAAACTCAGCAGTGGCCACAGGACTGGAAAAGGTCAGTTTTCATTCCAATCCCAAAGAAAGGCAATGCCAAAGAATGCTCAAACTACTGCACAATTGCACTCATCTCACATGCTAGTAAAGTCATGCTCAAAATTCTCCAAGCCAGGCTTCAACAGTATACGAACAGTGAACTGCCATATGTTCAAGCTGGTTTTAGGAAAAGCAGAGGAAGCAGAGATCAGATTGCCAACATCTACTGGATCATCAAAAAAGCAAGAGAGTTCCAGAAAAACATTCGTCTCTGCTTTATTGACTATGCCAAAGCCTTTGACTGTGTGGATCACAATAAACTGTGGAAAATTCTGAAAGAGATGAGAATACCAGACCACTGACCTGCCTCTTGAGAAACCTATATACAGGTCAAGAAGCAACAGTTAGAACTGGACATGGAACAACAGACTGGTTCCAAATAGAAAAAGGAGTACATCAGTGCTGTATATTATCACCCTGCTTATTTAACTTATATGCAGAGTACATCATGAGAAACGCTGGGCTGGAGGAAGCACAAACTGGAATCAAGATTGCCGAGAGAAATATCAATAACCTCAGAAATGCAGATGACACCACCCTTATGGAAGAAAGCGAAGAACTAAAGCGCCTCTTGATGAAAGTGAAAGAGGAGAGTGAAAATGTTGGCTTAAAGATCAGCGTTGAAAAAACGAAGATCATGGCATCTGTTCCCATCAATTTCCCATACATGGGGAAACAATTGAAACAGTGGCTGACTTTATTTTTGGGGGGCTCCAAAATCACTGGAGATGGTGACTACAGCCATGAAATTAAAAGACTCTCACTCCTTGAAAGCAAAGTTTTGACCAACCTAGACAGCATATTAAAAAGCAGAGACATTACTTTGCCAGCAAAGGTCTGTCTAGTCAAGGCTATGGTTTTTCCAGTAGTTAAGTATGGATGTGAAAATTGGACTATAAAGAAAGCTGAGCGCCAAAGAATTGATGCTTTTGAACTGTGATGTTGGAAAAGACTCTTGAGAGTCCCTTGGACTGCCAGGAGATCCAACCAGTCCATCCTAAAGATCAGTCCTGGGTGTTCATTGGAAGGACTGATGTTGAAGCTAAAACTCCAGTACTTTGGCCACCTGATGTAAAGAGCTGACTCATTTGAAAAGACCCTTATCCTGGGAAAGATTGAGGGCAGGAGGAGAAAGGGATGACAGAGGATGAGATGGTTTGATGGCATCACTGACTCAATGGACATGAGTTTGGGTAAACTCCAGGAGCTGGTGATGGACAGAGAGGCCTGGCGTGCTGCAGTCCATGGGGTCACAAAGAGTCGGACATGACTGAGCAACTCAACTGAACTGAACTGAAGCCAATTTAAGGCCTCTTTGCCCCCCTTGGCCAAGCAAAGTGGCTCTCAAGGCAGCAGCACCATGCAGTAGCTTAGCTAAATGGTTCACAAGACCCAAATGGGTCAATACAACAGAAGTTGAATTGTTGTTCATATGGCTCTCCTGGGCTGCTCAGCAGATCTCTACGGTCATTCTTTTCCATGTAGTTACTCAGGGCAGAGCTGAGAGTGGTTCTTCCATTTGAACATGTGACTTCCAAGGGGAGGAGTGTGGGGGTTTCAAGGGTGGCCAGGGTGCAGCCACAGGCATAGAGGCTGAGTGCAGCCTGATTGTGTATCAAAGAGGATGACCAGCTAGCCACTGCTACAATTGCAAAGGATGCTTTAGAGATGCACACACTGTCTGTGAACATGAATTGGCATTGTACTGCTATTTACAATGGTGAAAAACTGGTGTTTATCAGTGAGATATTAGCAAAAATATCTACTTAGTATAAGGTAGCACTGCTATAAAAGGTCTTGTTTTAGGCAATATTTAAGGAAGTAAGAAAATGATAGTATAAAGTATTAACTGAAAAAAGCAGGGTACTCAGCTGAATATTCAATAGCTCACCTTTGAAACATATAGACCAGTAGGAAAAATACTGAATTATTAACAGCAGTTTTCTCTGGGCAGGAGAATTATGAATAGTTTTTATTTCTTCTTTACCTTCCCTCTTCCCCCTCATTTTCTAATTTTCTGCAATGAACACAGATTTATAATCAGAAAAAAAGTTACAAAATTACATGCTGTAATTTACAAGGAGGCCCTCCTCTCCTCTTCTGACATGGTTGATGTTGACTGATTTTGGCTGACTTGGGAGGCCTGCTGTAATCTGATGGAACTAAATCAGCCACTGGCCTGGCAAAGCCAGCAGGAGATATGGGCCTCCTCCATCACTCTCCTTGACTTTCTTTTTTCTGGAGGATCTACTTTTTTTCTCCTCTGATTCTCACAAAGAAGAGCATGGGCTGGAACCACAACCCCAGGCTTTTGGAGGAAGACTCTGATCCACACAGACCCTACCCTGGCATCAGGGTGCTCTTGCTGCCCTGGAAGGGTTGTGGAGAGAGCATGCTCCCCACACTTTGACTGCATGATCTACTTACCCCAGAGACAAGCTCTGAAATTGTGTTTGTTCATCCAACAAATTAGAAGGCAGTGGCAGAGGGGAAAGCATGCAGCCATGACTGGTTGAGAATGGATGCAAAGAGGTGCCTGCTTGCATAGCCCTGGGGAATGTCTGCTTTGCTTTCACTGAGTTGGTAGAAACTCATGAGCTTTTGTTTTCCTGAGGAATGAGCTTAAAGAAGACAATTCTGTCTTCTGTGGCCTGAGCTGTCAGGGTGGAAATCCTGACTTGTGTCAAGTGGGTTTGGAGGCACTTCTCTGTTGGAAGCAGGTCCATTAGTATAGCCTGGAGGTAGAAGGATCAACACCAGGGGTCTGGTAGACTTGCTATATTGCTTCTCATCCTGGTTGTGACACCAACTGTCTCACTGTTCACACTGTGCACACTGTTCGTTGAACCCTGGGTAGGCATGGCACGAGCTAAGAGGCTGGAAGAACACTCGAAGAGCCATAGGAATTGCAGACACGTTTATTCTCTCCTGGCTGATGCAGCAACCGTAGCAGCAGCCATAACATAACCTAACACAACACAACCTCTCTCTTGGCTGACCCAATGGACGTGGCTGTGACTCAGCAGTAATTGCCACCACTTTTTAGGTGGAGCTTGTACAAGCATACTGCACACAACCCATGACCAAGTGAGTACCTCATGACACACATGTGCAATGCTATAAATGATTTCAGCTATTTCGTAGTCATTATTTACAAAACATGGGTTGAGAGAGCCTGAACACGCCATTTTGGCTAATTTGCTCTCTTCCCACACTCCACCCCTTCAGGGTCTCTCGCCTTACATTCTATGCACAGTTCATCTTCTGTGATATTTCCTTGGCAAGTGACAACTGACCCTTGGATTTATGTCTTGCTACAGCAGTGGTACAACAACAAACACATCCCCAATATATAACAAAACCCAGTGCCAGGTATCACGTGAACTCATGCTGCAGTCCTCGCCCTCATGGGGCTAGAAGAGCCAATCACTACATGTGGAGTGCCTTTATCTTCCATGGCCAAGTCCATTCCACCATCTGTCCTTGTGAAATTGCAGGAAAGCCCCATAGGGGCTACTCCAACCCTGTAGGGTTTTTATTAAAGACCTGAAAACACCCTCACAGGTGCTGGGCCCACCCCTTCAGGGAAGGGATTAAAAATGCTTTCACACTGTTCTAAATCTGCAAGAGAATCAGAGGGTAGTAGCGTATCATAGGACACGGCCTTTATACACTATTCTCCTAAATCTACGTCACAGGACACAGACTTTACAGTACTCTGTTCTAAATCTGCAAGAGATGACACGGCATTTACAGTACAATGTTCTACACAGGACACAGCCTATACAGTATACCTCCTCACAGATCAGCCCACGTTTGTATCTGCATAACCTGGATGGGACCCCTGCCAGCTTGGGCCCCCTTCGGGGTCTTCACACTTTCAAAATGGTGTCTCTCATGCCGTTCCTCTACTTCTCTCAATAAGGACCCGCAAAACCCCCCACAGTTTCTGGGTGCACCCCTGTCTCCCAGAATCGCAGAAGCCAAGCTGCCAAGTTTCCCCTTGCTTTTGCCAAAACTGCTTACGCAAGTCGACCAGCTCTGCCTGAGTATACAGTCGATACGTTGTGAACTCAGTCACACTGGGGGCCCCTTGAGGATGCCTGCCCCTGGGCCATAGGCTGCTCATGGCTTACTTTTTGCTGTACAATGGGTCTCACTGACAAATGGGGACTGCAGTCTCATAACGTGCATCATCGCAGTCACTTAATCCTCTCTGTCAGAGATACTGGGTTCCCAGGGCTGCGGGGTTCTTGCTCTAACACCAATATATGTTGCTCTAGTTCTTCCAAGTGTCACTGCACATGGAGCACCGGTGCGGCAGCGCATAGAGCGCTATCCATATCGCGTGCAGGGCAGTCAGGAAAACCCACCCACGGTGCCAGTGGCAGTCCACGCTGCCTCGTTCAGCAAATGGGAACTCACCGCCTGTAAGGCCTTTTCAGTGCTATCCAGTGACCCATCCACCTCCTCCCAGTCTTCAGCTGGAGCCCACACTGAGAGAATCATGGCCAAATGGTACCACAGGCTACATGGTGGCCACTGGCTTCCTACATCCAGTGGAGCCTCAGGCTCCCCTATGTTGGGCATTCTGCTGGCTCTTCTGCGGAACATCAGGTCCCTCCATGTGCTGGGTATCCCGCCAACTACTCCAGTTGTGTTGTTTCTCATCCTGTTTGTGAGGCCAACTGTCTCTCTGTTCACACTGTGCACTCTGTTCGTTGAACCCAGGGGAGGCAAGGTGCAAGCTCAGAGGCTGGAAGGAGATGCGAGGAGCCATGGGAACCGCAGGCACGCTTATTCTCTCCTGGCTGACTCAGCAGCCATAACATAACGCCACACAGCCTCTCTCCTGGCCGACACAGTGGGCGTGGCCATGGCGCGGCAGTAATCGCTGCTGCTTTTCAAGGCGGAGCTCACATATCGGTACAGCGCAAAGTGTCTCGTGACCAAACGACTTCCTCCTGACGTGCATGCCCAGTGCTACAAATGATCTCAGCTCTTACATGGTCATTATTTACAAAACATGGGGTGAGAGAGACTGAACACGCCATTTTGGCTAATTTGCTCTCTCCCCACACTTGCCTAGATGTGTGAGCCCTCCAGGTAGAACCCAGAAGCAGGCAACGGTGGGTGGAAGATGAGCTGGGGCATTTCCAGGGAGTCAGAAGCAGCCCACAGCCAGAGGGTAAGTCTCATACCAGATCCACCAGAAAGAGACTGCCCCTTTCTATCTTACACAAGCAGAAGGGTTAAGGATTTAGGGGCAGCTGTGGGGCCCAGGACACAGGGCTGGCTGGGCGTCTGGCCCAGAGCATCAGACCGCAGTTCCCTGCTCTCACTCTGTGGGCCCTGGCAAGGTACACACCCTTCTCCAAGAACGGCAGGGAAGTTTCTAGAGATAAGGACCCTGGAGGCTGCAGCAGCAGTTCAGGGCTGGCCTCCTGACTCAGAGCTGCTCCATGGGTAACCAGAGGAAGGCAGGACCTCCCTGGACTGCAGCCAGTGGACCCCACTGGTCAGGCAGACAGAAAAGAGCAGTCAAGTTATGTTACCCCACAGACTGGGTTTTCTTTTTGATGAGTGTCAAGCCAAAAGATAAAATCAAGCCAAAAATTGTAAGAAGGAAAGATTTTTTATGACTTGCAGCAAGTAAGGAAAACGCTGGGGATCTTTCGTAAAGCATCATCTGCTGCTGCTGCTGCTAAGTCACTTCAGTCGTGTCCGACTCTTAGCGACCCCATGGACTGCAGCCTACCAGGCTCCTCCGTCCATGGGGTTTTCCAGTCAAGAGCACTGGAGTGGGTTGTCATTGCCTTCTCTTAAAGATCCTTTATTACTGAGACCTGTTTAAGGGCAAGCATTATGGCCAGGCTTAGATTCCATTCCCAAATGACTTAGGCCAAAATGACTTCTCTTAAGTCAAGAAAGCCATGCTTGGTTTTCTTTCTCCAGGGACCCTCTAACCTATCAACTTATAGTCATTAGTGCAGGAGGAAGAGGACAGGCTAAGTCCGTCCTCAGAGATGGAGAACCTGGGGTAGAGGCAAGCCCACGGCCCACCCAATGCACAAACAGCAGAAATAGAAGCACCTCAGGCTTGTACCAGAACCACTGTCCCTGTCACTGTCCTTCCCTTTCAGGAGTCCTCCTTTCTCTGATGGTCTCATTCCCCACCACAGGTATAAATCTGTTCAGGCAAGGGTTTGACAACATTCTGTCCGAGAACCAGCCAGGCTTATTTGTGGAGCAGGGCTGGGCTCATGTGGGGTTTGCTTTGACCAGTTACAGATAACTGTCATCACTTTGGTTTACTCCTCCCTCTGAGCCATCATACTCTCACTGCAGGATTTCTATTTACAGTCTCTTGCCTGATTAGATTATGGAAAACTCTGAGCCCTCAGCCAGCAGGTAGGAGAATAATTGGAGGATCTGAACAATAATAAATATTTTTAAAATGAGATCTTTTCATGACAAAAATAACCATATTAAGCCATGCATTCTTGAGTGTTTACAATAAACCAGCACTTCTTGTACATTATCTCACAAACCTTCAGACAACTAGCCTATGTGAGATCCCAAAACTAGTCAGCAGCACAGGTGGTTGGGGAAGTTCTGCTCACTCAGCTCCTGTCCCTTGACCTGCTTCCTATGTGAGCAGACACCTTGCTGTCACTGTCACTTATGGCAGTACCCATGGGGGGCTGCCCTCCCACTGCTTGCTGTTTAGGCTCAGTGGCGTTGGGTGGGGGAGGTGGATGCTGGGACTCTGGGAAAGTGTCTTAGCTCTGAGTCAAGCTCCCTTCCTTGCAAGGGAAGCAAGGAGGCCCCTCTCTGCTCCAAGGTGTTTCCACATCTAGATGTGGCCTGCTCTCAGCTTACTGATGATGCCACACTTGGCAGAGGGTACTGCCAAGGATGCAGGGGTAGGAGGTGAGGTCAGTTGCAGGAGGGAGGTAGATGCCTGGGAATGGGAGATTACCCACACTCACTGTTAGCAGTGCCTTGGGTTTGCTGCGTCTTCCTGATGAAGTCACTTTAACTGAGACTGCCCCCGGTGTGCCTTGGGTGTCTTAGAGCTTAACTGGCTTAAGTTTGTGAGACTCACCATGATATAGTTTTCATTCCAGAACTTGGGCTCAGCCATTTCAACAAATCCCTCTGTGGTCTTCATTCAGTCCTGCTTTAAGATTCCCCAGTCACTGTGCAAGGAACTCGAGGTCCCAGAGAAGTCCTGCCTCTGCGAGGTGTGAGTCTGGGGTCTGCTGTGAGAATAGTCAAGTCTCTATCTCTGTATATGCTCTCACAACCAGGCCTACGTTTGCCAGAGAACGTTACTCAGGGCATACATTTTTTTTAGTCTTTGTGAATATTGTGTATGTCTGCAGATTCTAAAAGCCTAGGTGCATTTTCAAAACTGAAATGAGAAAACTGGGTGAAGCCCAATGATACACATGCAGTGAAATCGACGGTGGGAGAGTTTAACCTGCCATGTCTCATCCATGTGCTCCACTGAAGCCTCTCCTGCCTGGGCTGCCCTTCAATGAAGTGCAGAGAAATGACGCTGATGAGACTGTGGAGAATCCAGGTGATGACAACCACCAGACCCAGAGGATGAGCTCATTTTAACTTAACTTCTCTGATAACCATATTTCCTAGGTGATCATATTGTGGCTTCTGGGATACTTTTTCTCTCTGCTAATTTCATGTCCTGTCTCACTATTGATCTTTTAAAATAGACCTTTCCAATTTCCTATAGTTATAATGTTAGATATTTCTGGGATTGAGTCCCTTGAAATGAAATGTTTCATGAATGCCATAAGCATCTCTCCTGAGAGTGGAGCCTGTTCTTGGATTGAGCCTTCCCATGGAGACGTGGCTAAGTTTCTCCCAAATCCTCCTTTCTTAACATGAATTTATTTAAATTACCTCTGTTTTTATGAAACACACTTTAAAAGCATTGGAATACAGAAACTTGATGAGTCTATTCTCTTATGAAGTCAGTTTTCCCTCCTCCAGAGTGGCAGAAAATCCAGTCTTTTTATGAAGCTTTTTTCCTTCTTTGTAAGCCATGTAACTAAGAGTCGTATTTCAGGGGAACTGACCTAGAGCTATTAGGCTTCTGTGCTCTGCTTAGTCGTTCAGTCTTATCTGACTCTTTGCGACCCCATGGACTGTAGCCTGACATGGGGATTCTCTTGGCAAGAATACTGGAGTGGGTTGCCATGCCCTCCTCCAGGGGATCTTCGCAACCCAGGGATTGAACCCAGGTCTCCTGCATTGCAGGCGCATTCTTTACCATCTGAGCCACCAAGAAAGCCAAAGAATACTTGAGTTGGTAATCTATCGCTTCTCTAGGGCGACTTCCTGACCCAGGAATCGAACTGAGGTCTCCTGAATTGCAGGAGGATTCTTTACCAGCTGAGCTACCAGGGAAGCTCTGTTAGGATGCAGATGTGAGCAATTCAAGGACAGCAAAGAAACTGTAGGTTTTCAGAGATCATCAGGGCCATGGCTTCATTTCAACAGGTCAGATGGCATCTGGCTTAAGCTGTGGGACCATTCTGTGGAACCCTAGGGCAGAGGTGGTCCCAGCCTTGGGGTCACAAGACCTTCAGGGCAGCCCTGTGGAAGGACTGCCACCCCGTGAGCCTGGAGGGCAGAGTATCAAACCAAGGAGGCTGTTCTCCAGCCTTGAGATCTGGTGGAACTTCCTTGCTAAGTTTTGTACTTCTTTTGGGACCCATCACCCCTTCCTTCTCTCCCATTACCCTCCCTCACCGTTTTGGAATGGGATTGTCTATCCTCTGCCTGTCCTACCATTGTAGGACCATTGGAAGCATAACTTGTCTGGTTTCATATGTCAAGCTGGAGAAGAGTTTTGCTTCAGCTCTCTTCTCTTATGAAATCAGGTTCCCCTGCCTCTGAGATGTGGAAAAGCCAACCATTTTTATCAAGCTCTCTCACTCATGTCTGATTTAGGTGATGCTTAGTTGAGACTTCGGCCTTTAGCATTGATGCTGGAGTTCAGTTCTAGGGCTGTTGAAATAGTATGAATGTACTTTGTCTGCAAGAAGGACATGAACTGAGGGGCCAGTGGAATATTATGGGCTGAATGAAGACTGTCAGGAGTTTGGACTCCTGACTCCTAGGGGATACCTCAGCTGAAGAGGCAAGGCTGGGCCTGTGGAGCCCAAGAGGCTGACTGCACTCATGCATGAGGAGTGAGGCCAGCTGGCCTCCCTTCCCATAGGCAGCCCCACTGAGTCCTCAGGGAAGTCCTGTGAGGTGTGCACATACACCCTGTCTTACAGGGACTTTCAGGTCCAAGGAAGCCATGTGTCTCCCAATCTGTGGCTTTCTCTCTATCAGTATGCTCCCTCCAATAGACTTTCTGGTTCTGAACCAAGGTCAGCTGTCTGCAGGAGAGTGTGTAAAAAGACAATATTCCCTTACAGATGACCAGCTTCCCAAACATCAGTGGGCAGAGTGTGATGAGTGCATTTTGATAGACTCTGCTGTTGACAGAGTTTGGGGCAAAGCTGACCGTGTCCATGGGCTGTCTGAGTGGTCCTGCCTTTCCACAGCCTTGGTTTTCTCACTTTGCAAAATTCTGACCATGACCTCTGCTTCTTAGCAGGGCTGTTGAGATACCTGCCCTTGCTCCCCCTGCCCACCATTGTCTCACTTGCCCCTCCTATAGTTCCGTGTCTTTTGAGGGGAGTATGGAAGGGAATGGCCACCTTATTTTCCCTGGATGCCAGGGTGGGGCTTGCACTGATGTTGCATCACACTCCCAAAGCTCGATTTAGCTGCTGTTCCATGTCCAGCAAATATACACTAAGGGCCTCCCAGGTGTAGGTCTCCACTTTACGGGCTAGAGATTCAGCAGTGATCAAAACAGACATCTTTGCTCTCCAGAAGCCTACATACTGTGCAGAAACAAACAAGTCAATAAAAGGTAGAACAGGTGATATGGAAAATAATATTGTGTTGGTCCAAAAGTTGACTCGTGTTTTCTGTAACATCTTATGGAAAAACCTGAACACACTTTTGGGCCAACCCAATGCTAAGAAGAGAAGGAAAGGTGGAGGGAGTGGAGCATCAAGTAGGAGGTTTGTGACTATAAGTAGGTGACCTGAGAAGTTGTTTGAGTAGAAGCCTGAAGAAGATGGGGAAGGAAGCCATGTGAAGTCTGGGAGGTGTGTTCCAGGCAAAGAGACATGCAAAGGCTATGTTGTGAGCGTGTGGGAGGACAAGGCCAGAATTAACCAGGCTTGCTGGGCCAGTTCAGAGGCTTTAGCCCTCACTGTCAGTGAAATGGGAAGTCACCAGAGAGCAGGAAGGATGGACAAGAGCTGA
>SJYT01008902.1:0-28094 GCA_006410635.1 Cephalophus harveyi
CCCTTGGACTGCAAGGAGATCCAACCAGTCCATTCTGAAGGAGATCAACCCTGGGATTTCTTTGGAAGGAATGATGCTAAAGCTGAAACTCCAGTACTTTGGCCACCTCATGCGAAGAGTTGATTCACTGGAAAAGACTCTGATACTGGGCGGGATTGGGGGCAGGAGGAGAAGGGAATGACAGAGGATGAGATGGCTGGATGGCATCACTGACTCGATGGACGTGAGCTTGAGTGAACTCCGGGAGTTGGTGATGGACAGGGAGGCCTGGCGTGCTGCAATTCATGGGGTCTCAAAGAATCGGAGACAACTGAGCAACTGAACTGAACTGAACTGAACTGAACATGGCTGGTGACTTTAAGTTGAAGTCAACACTCATTTCCCATTCCAAATTTCTAGGGCCCTTAAAGAAAAGTGAAAGTCAGTCAGTCATGTCCGACTCTTAGCTATCCCCTTAGCTATACAGTCCATGGAATTCTCCAGGCCAGAATACTAGAGTGGGTAGCCTTTCCCTTCTCCAGGGGATCATTCCTAACCCAGAGATCTAACCAAAGTCTCCCGCATTGCGGTGGATTCTTGAGCCACAAGGGAAGCAGGGCCCTTAAGAATCATGCTAAATCTACTCTACTCCTCATCCCTTCAACTTTTATCAAACAGTTTCAGCAATTCAGCCACATCATCGGGCTCCAGTTCTAATTTTAATTCTTTTGCTTTTTCCATCACACCTACAGTTACTTCCTCCAATAAACCCTTGAATCACTTCAAGTCACCCAGAAGGGCTGGAATCAACTTTTTGCACAGGCAGGGTAGATTTAGCATGATAGGGCCCTTAAGAATCATGCCAAATCTACTTTGCCTGTGCTCTCTAAATGGAACAACAAAGCCTGAATGATAGCACTTCTATTTACAACATGGTTTACTAAGTATTTTGAGCCTACGGCTGAGACTACTTCTCAGAAAAAAATATATATATACATTCCTCTCAACATATTACTGGTCATTACCAAGAACTGTGACAGAGATGGACAAAGAGATTATTTTTATGACTACAAGCACAAGATCTATTCTGCAGTCAATGAATCGAGAAGCAATTTTGAATTTCAAGTTTTATGATTTGATATCGCAGCTATGCTGCCATAAACAGTGATTTCTCTGATGGACCTAAACAAAGTCAATTGAAAATCTTTCAGAAAAGCTTCATTTTAGATGGCATTAAAAATATTAGTGATTTGTGGGAAGAGATCAAGATATCAATGTAAGAGGAGTTTGGGAGAACTTGATCCCAACCCTCCTGGATGACTTGGAGGGATTCAAGACTTTATTGGGGGAAGTAACTACAGGTGTGATGGAAGTAGCAAAGGAATTAAAATTAGAAGTGGAGTCTGAAGATGTGGCTGAATTGCTGAAATCTTATGATAAAACTTGAAGGGATGAATAGTTGCTTCTTATCGATAAGCAAATAAAGTTGTTTCTTGAGATGAAATCTACTCCTGGTAAAGAAACTGTGAAGAGTGTTGAAATGACAACAAAGGAGTTAGAACATTACATAAACTCAATTGATAAAACAGCAGCAAGTTTTAAGAAGAATAACCTCAATACTGAAAAAAATTCTCATGTGGGCAAAATGCTACCAAGCAGAATTATACATTACAGAGAAGTTATGAGTGAAAGGAAGAGCCAATCAATGTAGCAAATATAACTGTTTACACAAAATGTCAACCTCAGTCTTCACCATGTACCACCATAATCAGCCAGTAGCCACCAATATTGAGGCAAGACCCTCCACCAGCAAAAAGATCATGACTCACTGAAGGCTCGTGTGATGGTTAGCATTTTTTTAGCAATAAAGTATTTTTAATTATATTTATATTGTTTATTAGATACAATGCCATTGTGCACATAATAGAATATATATAGTGTACACATAACTTGCATATGCCCTTGGAAACCAGAATTTATCACAATATTGAATGTATTGTGGTAGTCTAGAACTTAATCTGCAATATTTCTAGGGTCTGTATAGTCAAAGCTGTGGTTTTTCCAGTAGTCATGTATGATATGAGAGTTGGACAATAAAGAAGGCTGAGTGCAGAAAAATCAATACCTTCAAATTGCAGTGCTGGAATAGACTCTTGAGAGACTCTTGAACTGCAAGGAGGTCTCCTAAAGGAAATCAGTCCTGAATATTCATTGGAAGAATTGATGCTGAAGCTGAAGCTCCCGTACTTTGCGCACCTGATGCAAAGAGCCAACTCATTGAAAAAGACCCTGAAGCTCGAAAAGATTGAAGGCAAAAGGAGAAGGAGGCAGCAGAGGATAAGCTGGATAGATAGCATCACCAACTTAATGGACATGAATCTGAGCAAACTCAGGGAGATAGTGAAGGACAGGGAAGCCTGACATACTGTAGTCCATGGAGTCACAAACAGTTGGACATGATTTAGCAACCAAACAACAACATCTCTATACTATAGCTAGATAATATAATTTGAAATCTAGCATCTCAGGTATGTTTTTCTTATGGCATCCCTGTTTTGTATGATGAGTTTGGAACTTTGCCTCTTTTCTATTTTTGGAAGAGATTGCAAAAATTTGTATTAACTTTAAACATTTGGTGGAATTCACCAGTGAAATCTTCTGGTCCTGGGCTGTGTTTGTTGGGAGGTTTTTTATTATTGATCCAATCACCTTACTAGTAATCAATCTACTAAAATTATATATCTCTTTATAATTCAGTCCTGGTAAGACTTATGTTATCCAGTTTATCTAGGGTATCCAAATTTTTACTGTATTGCTGTTCACAGTAGTCTACTTTGATCCTCTGTTTTTCTGTTATCTGTTGTAACCTCTCTTCTTTCTTTTCTGATTTTATCTGAATGCTCTCTTTTCCTTTTCTTAATGAGTCTAGTTAAAGGCTTCAGTTTTGCTTATCTTTTCAAAGAACCAGCTCTTGTTGTCAGTGATCTTTGACACTGTCTTTTAATCTCTATCTAATTTCACTTTGATCCTTGTTATTTCCTTTTTTTTTTTTTTTTGCTAACTTTAGGTTTAATTTATTATTTTTCTAGTTCGTTTAGGTGTCAAGTTAGACAGTTTTACATAAGGGCTTCCCTTGTGGCTCAGCTGGTAAAGAATCCGCCTGCAATGCAGGAGACCTCAGTTTGATTCCTGGTTGGGAAGATCCCCTGGAGAAGAGAACAGCTACCCACTACAGTATTCTGGCATGGAGAATTCCATGGACTATACAGTCCATGGGGTCGCAAAGAGTTGGACACAACTGTGTGACTTTCACTTTCACTTTCTTTCCACCTAGTACTATTTTTTGCCACATCCTGCAATTTTTGGTTCCATTTTCATTTCTCTCAAGGTATTTTTTGATATCTTTTTTATTTTTTTCTTTGATCATTGATTGTTCAGTAGCACACATTTAACCTCCAGATATTTGTGAATTTTCCAGTTTTCTTTTTGCAATTATTTTTTGATTTCATACCATCATAAACATGCTTGATATTTTGTGTCTTTTTTAAATGTATTAAGTCTTGTCTGAGAATGTTCCATCTGTCCTTGAGAAGAATGCTTCATTGACTCTTTTGGTTACCTCCAATTTGGTGTTAATCCCATGCCATAAAGTTTTCATTTCCTGTATTTCAATTTAGTTAAAATATTTCTATTTAGTTCTACTTTATAGTTTCTATTTTTCATTCATCTGTTCAACACTTTTAACAATGTTTCTTCTTGAATCCTTAAACAAATGCATTATAGTTTGTTATCTGCTAATTCTAGCATGTAATCCCAGTTCTATTTCTCTTAACTGTTTCTTGATGATGGTTGCATTTTCCTGCTTCTTAATCTACCTAGCATTTATTTTGAATTGAACATTGTAGATTATACATTGTAGAAACCCTAGACTCTCAAATATATTGATTTATCTTTTAATAAGGAGTTATATTGCTCTGTTAAAAAGTCTCTTTTACATTATTGGACTCAAACACTGAAGTGTTTTCCCATGATGTACAGAAGCAAAGATCTCTTCTCAGTTTTGGGGCCTACAATCTACTGTTTTTCATGGAAAGTGAAAGTGTTACTTGCTCAATAGTGTCCAATTCTTTGGAACCCTGTGGACTGTAGACCACCAGGCTCCTCTGTCCATTGAATTCTCCAGGAAAGAATACTGGAGTGGGTAGCCATTCCCTTCTCCAGGGGATCTTCCTGACTCAGGGATTCAATCTGGGCCTCCTGCATTGCAGGCAGATTCTTTACCATCTGCACAACTGGAGAAGCCCGTTTTTCACAGGATTCCTTGAATCTTCCTCCTGTAAAGTTCAGTGGGCCACAGAGGATTTGAACATAGTTTATATGCAGACATTGTGACTGTCCAAGTTGTGTAGCTCTGTTGTAGGTATACTTCCCCTCTTAATATCTAGTTCTTCTGACAGCCCTGTGCTCCAGCTTCTGATAGCTTGATGTAAAAATAGTTTTCATTTCTGTTTGTGTTTGATCATACTCCTGCCATTACAGTACACTGGAGAATATCCTCCATGAAAAGCCAGTTAAAGTAAGATCTCACCTAGTGATCACCTCTTCTCTCAAGAGTTGAATTCATTCCAGTTTCTGTCTGTTTTTGTTTACTTATCAGTGCCTTCAAAGAGTTAGAGGTTTTAGTCCTTTCTTGAGTGTTGTCAGCGATTTGATTTGTCCAGTACATGTAACCCTGACATTATAATAAATGGAAGCTTTATCAGATTTATTTTCATTTTACTTCTCTACTTGGTTTGATTCATTTTAAATTAAATTAAGGTAGTAATGGAGAAAAGTAAGTAAGGAAAAGGGTAGAAGAGCAAAAAGGACCTTGCAGGACAATAACACTTAACAAATCACTTATTGTGCTATGTAGGGTATAACCTTTTTTCTTCAACCCAGTTTGTTTAGTATTATCTATTATACTTCTTAGAAACTTATATATGTATAAAAATAATGGTTTTATTTGCTTTGAAATCACAGAACTTTATTCTTGGATCAATGCAGTTCAGAGCCAAGCCCAGGAAACGTTCAATATCTATGCCACAAGCTGAGTTTTTGCATAAATCAATCAAAAGGATTTGAACTTGCATAAAAGATATAAGTGGAGATTCAATGCAATTTTACCTAATATTGCAGGGCAGAGAGTACAGAATGATCTTATTATATATATTGCATAGTACCTAGGGAGATAGGAGACAACACTATCTAAGTTAGTAATTTTGGGCTACAGCCATGATATAAGCATAGGTATAGAACTTTAGTCTCAATAAAAGCAAGACAAGCCTTCAGTATTATAGGGACTAACAAACTACAACTTGTGTAATTGGAAGGTATGTGCTGATATATATGTTGATGACCAAAACCACCATCCAAAAGATTAATTTATTAGATTCTTTACAGGTAAATTATACTAAAGAAGCCTTGTAAATATAAGTAAGGTCTTCATAAAAAAGCTACTGCAAGCTACTGCATTTGTACTATGGGCAAATAATAAATTAATACTTGCTCTAAAAATTAGAAAGTCATAGCAATCAACATTTTCTTACTATTTGTTAAAGAATTATAGAACTCACTCAAGTACCTCTGAATTGCTTGATAACATTCAAAGTTTCTATATAATGGAGAATATTAGCTCCAACCTCTTACACTTTTGGTAGAAATGTAAATTTATATATCCATTATGAAGAACAGTATAGAGATTCCTTAAAAAACTAAAAATAGGACTATCATATGACCCAGCAATCCCACTTCTAAGAGTATATCCAGAGAAAACCATAATTCAAAAGATACAAGCATCCCAATATTCATTGCAGCACTATTTACAATAGTCAGGACATGGAATCAATCTAAATGTCCATCAAGAGATGAATTAATAAAGATGTGGTACATATATACTTCCCTGAGCCACTTCCCTGGTGGCTCAGATGGTAAAGCGTCTGCCTACAAGTGGGAGACCCGGGTTCATTCCCTGGGTTGGGAAGATTTCCTGGAGAAGGAAATGGCAACCCACTCCAGGATTCTTGCCTGGAAAATCCCATGGATGGTGGAACCTGGTAGGCTACAGTCCATGGGCTCACAAAGAGTCAGACACAACTGAGCAACTTCACTTTCACTTTGCACATATATACAATGGATTACTACTCAGCCGTAAAAAAAGAAACAAAGTTGTGCCATTTGCAGAGACATCAATGGACCTAGAGACTACAATCATACAGAGCAAAGTAAGTCAGAAAGAAAAATAAGTAAATATCACTTATATGTGGAGTCTAGAAAAATCATACAAGTGAACTCATTTGCAAAGCAGAAATAAAGACACAAACAGAGAGAACAAATGTATGGATAGCAAGAAGGGAAGGGGCAGTGAGAGGAATTGCCAGACTGGGTTTGACATACAGTATACATGTGTACATACATATATACACTATTGACACTATGTATAAAACAGGGAACCTTCTAGATAGCACAGAAAACTCTACTGAATGCTCTGTGGTGACCTAAATGGAAGGAATTCCAGAAAAGAGGGGATGTATATACATATAGCTGATACACATTGCTATTCAGCAGAAACTTACACAACATTGCAAAGCAACTATACTCCAATAAAAATTAATCTTAAATTTTTAAAAAATAAAGTTATTTCTACTAACATGGACTGGTCTTCTTCTTGAGTGATAAAATGTCAGGTTTCTAAAAGTTGAAAACAAAGAACTTTTTACTTCATGTCTGATAATCTAAACATCTGACTTTGCCTTACAGCAATACAATATACAGCACAGGATAGTGATTAAGAGTATAGATTCTGGAGTCAGAGTCCATGGCTCCAATTTTGGTTCCACCACTTCCTACTAGTCTGCAATGGGTCAAATAAATTACCACCTCTGTGCTTCAGGTCTCAAGCTATTAAATGGTGAGTATAATAGTATCTACATCACAAGGTTGATGTGAGGATCAAATGAGTTAATAAATATAAAGCATTTAGAATAATCATGGGCACATAATGCTATACAAGGATTACAGCCATTATAATTTTGTGAAATATTTCAAACAGTAACTGATTTAGCTTCCCTATCTTTCAAAGATTTAGATAGTCATGAACCACTGAAAGTGTCATGTCAAGGCCATTTTTAGAATTCGTCCATTTAGAACTTTGAAGCTCTAATTAATAGTAAGTATTTTCATGGCTCCTTAAAAATTGCATCTTTGCTGAGGAAGTGTTCATACATTACCCCTTCAGTCAACATTTGTTGATTGCCAACTCTTAGACAATGAATGAAGTGGACCCCAAATATGTACCTCATGGAGTTTTCATTCTAAAAGGAATTCAGAAAACAAGTTATACAATAGTGTATGCTAAGAAGAGAAAAAGGATGGAAAGAATATAAGAAGTGTTAGAAGTGAGAGTAATTGCAATTATAAATAGCTATGCTGGTTATTTATCACTATTAAAAATCATTTACTAGTGATTTTATGTCATTTGCCATTCATTCTAAGTCATTATACATGATTCATAAAGTAAATCATTTTGAGGGTAACAGCACAATCTTTAAGTTAAATCTCAGTGATAATTGCCAGGTCTACAAATTATTAAGTATATGGTTACTAAATTTCTCTAATTTCAGTTTCTCCATCTTCCAAATTATGAAAAACCTACCATATACAATTTTTGTGACTGTCTAATAGAAATGGAAAAAATTGTTTGGAGATCTCTAAGTGCACATATAATACTCTCTTTTTGAAGAAGAGCAACAGTTTCCTCTTGAGAAAGTCTGAGTTATTCATTTTTTAAAAATTTTTGTTTAATGAGCTCTTATATTTGATTAAGTCTTTGATGGGGACTATTTTAAGCACTTTCCAAATAATGACTCATTCAATCCTTGTAACTACCTGCTGCTGCTGCTGCTGCTAAGTCGCTTCAGTCGTGTCCGACTCTGTGCGACCCCATAGACGGCTGCCCACCAGGCTTCCCCGTCCCTGGGATTCTTCAGGCAAGAACACTGGAGTGGATTGCCATTTCCTTCTCCAACGCATGAAAGTGAAAAGTGAAAGTGAAGTTGCTCAGTCGTGTCCGACTCAGCGATCCCATGGACTGCAGCCTACCAGGGTCCTCTGTCCATGGGATTTTCCAGGCAAGAGTACTGGAGTGGGGTGCCATTGCCTTCTCCGTTGTAACTACCTAATCAGTACTTATTATTCTTCCCATTTTACAGATGAGAAACAGGCTCAGAAATGTTAACCATTTTGTCCGAGGTAGCAAGACCAGTAAGTGGTCTTAAACTATCCCATAGTTTAAGAAAACTTAAGTTTTATGTTTTTCTGCATTGTTAGGAAGAAAAAACAGCTCCCTCTGGTCCTGGTAGACCAATTAAGAAAAGGCACCATATCTTTGCTACCGATGCAGTTCATGCCAGGGCACAGGTTCTGCTGAATTAAGCTTGAGAGGGATTTAACTGCCCAGTCAGGTTACTCCTGCTTTCTGTATTCTTTTTGATTCTTAGGAAAAGTTTACATAGTTCTAAGCCATCTTCTCTTATCCACCTGTCATATAATGATCTTCTTGTGAGCATGAATAGTATTACACTTGATCCTAAACTAAATATGACAAATGTTAATGCATCCTGTAATTTCTGTCATTCCTTATTTGGAAAAAGAGCTATATATACACTTGAGGATAATGAATAACAGATGCAAATTCTATGCTTAAAGCTCCTAATGTTAAAGCATTTTGTTTGTTTATCCTTTTGAATCTGTCTCTCCTATTTAGGAAGAGACCTGCTCTTGCCTTGAAGGTTATTTAACATCAACAGTATGAGAAATAATATGTCTTTGCTGAGACAATATTGCTAGAAATAAGCCCTGGGGAGCCTGAGGTGAGAGTTGAATGCTAGCTTTTCTGCTGAAAATAAATTTACAAAAATAAATAAAACAGAGGTCACATTGCCCTTTTTTCTAAGCCAGTACCTCTAAACTCCACCTGTACATTATACTATTATGGAATACTTATTTTGCCATTGCAAACACCAGATGATTTAAATAGAAATTCCAGAAATGGAGCCTGAGCAACTGGGATGATCCAGAGGGATGGTACAGGGAGGGAGGAGGGAGGGGGGTTCAGGATGGGGAACACATGTATACCTGTGGTGGATTCATGTTGATGTATGGCAAAAGCAATACAATATTGTAAAGTAATTAACCTCCAATTAAAATAAATACATGTGAAGAGTTGACTCATTGGAAAAGACTCTGATGCTGGGAGGGATTGGGGGCAGGAGGAGAAGGGGACGACCGAGGATGAGATGGCTGGATGGCATCACTGACTCGATAGATGTGAGTCTGAGTGAACTCCGGGAGTTGGTGATGGACAGGGAGGCCTGGTGTGCTGCGATTCATGGGGTCGCAAAGAGTCGGACACGACTGAGCGACTGAACTGAACTGAACTGAACTGATATTAAAAAATAAATAAAGTTTAAAAAGTTATAAAGGTAAAAAAAAAAAAAATTGTCCAGGTGATTCTATAGTTCATTCAGAGCTTAGAATCATGATCCAGAATGTAAGGGCTTTCTTTGTCACCAGTCCTGAATTTGTTGCTGTTTAGTCACTCACTCATTTCCAACTCTCTGTGACCCCATGGACTGCAGCATGCCAGACATACCTTTCTTTCGCTATCTTCTGGAACTTGCTCAGGCTCATGTCCATTGATTTGATGGTGCCATTCAACCATCTCATCCTCTGTCACCTGCTTCTTCTGCCTTCAATCTTTCCCAGCTTCAAGGCCTTTTACAATCAATTGACTCTTTGCATTAGGTGGCCAAAGTATTGGAATTTCAGCTTCAGTTTCAGTCCTTCTGATGAATATTCAGGGTTGATTTCCTTTAGGATTGAGTGATTTGATCTCCTTTCTGCCCAGGGGACACTCAAGAGTGTTCTCTCCAACACCACAGTCCAAAAGCATCAATTCTTTGGCGTTCAGCTTTCTTTATAGTCCGGCTCTCACATCCATACATGACTACTGGAAAAACCATAGCTTTGACTATGGCCTTTGTTGGCAAAGTGATGTCTCTGCTTTTCAATACTCTGTCTAGGTTCGTCATAACTTGACTTTCAAGGAGCAAGCATCTTTTAATTTCATGGCTGCAGTCACATCCATAGTGATTTTGGAGTCTTAAATTGAAGACTCTCTCATCATCAGCCACAAGACTATAAGAAATTGAGGGAATATCACCATGTTACTTAAGAATTGCTTATTATGAAAAAAAAAAAAAAAAGACACACAAAAAAATTGCTTATTATGGAACAAAATATTTGTTGAAACCTTTTGAGCAGCCTCTCCCCTAGTGTCCTAAAATCCCTTTTAATAGTCATTAAAAGAATCAGTATGCCATCTAATCCAGGTAGGGGTGCCACCTCTAATTTCCTGTAACAAAGTTCTTAGTGAAATGCTTGGCACATAACCTGCCTATAATTAACAGTAGTAGTTATTAGCAGATCTGCATAAAATTTCTCTCAAGTATATATACTTTCTATTATTAATAATAATGGCTATGTAAAGCATTTGGAATTCCTTTATGTTTTATGTGCCAACTAAGTCAAAGGGGAATTTCAGAGAACCAGTCATATTTATGCCCTTTGTTAACTGTTCTCATTTTGTACATAATTTGTTTGCTTATTTATAACATGATTTGTTTTGAGATAAGGTTGTATAGCCTGAAATATGGATAAATAAATAACAGACTGAGTGGTAGTTTAGTCACTAATTTGTGTCCGACTCTTGTGAATCAAACCCGGGTCTCCTCCATTACAGGCAGATACTTTACTGACTGAGCTATCAGGGAAGCCCATCACACTGAGGTCATGCTATTAAATATTCATTATAGTTAAAATTATGCAAGGCCAATGGTTAGATAAGATGAAATTTACAAAGTATTTTCCTAATGGTTTTCTTTTTTTTTGATGAGGGATTGGTTCATTGTTACAGAAAGAATTTTGGTATTTTCTACTTTCTGTAAACAAAAGATTTATTAATAGGGTTAATTTATAAAGCCATAATACTTAATGATCATATCTGGTAACTTGGAAGACAGTGGTAATATAGATTACAAAAGCCAAAAGTAAAATAAAAGTATGTTACACTTGACTTCACATTTATAATATAGCCTAACATGAAAAATATGTTTTATGAATGTTGTCATTTTCATAATATTTTCTTACTAGAATTAAATTTTATTTAAACATATAGAATATTCTCTCCAATCAGAGTAATAATGAAAATAAAATTCTGAATACTAAAACTAGAAAAATGTAAGCAATCATCCATTAGCATTCACCAGAGAAACAGAACCAAGAAATTCTGTGTGTATTCACACTCATACACACACACATACACATACCCCAAGATCTACAGGGTAAGATGTCAAACTGGAAACCCAGGAGAACCAGTGGTACTGTTTCAGGGTAAGTCTAAAGGCCTAAGAATCAGAAAAGCCAGTGGTGTAATTCTAGTCCAGTGGTGGTCAGGCTGAAGACCCAGGAAGACCCAATGCTTGAGTTCAAAGCAGGAAAAACCAGCCACAGATCAAAGGCAGCCAAGTAAAGGAATTCCCTCCTACTCAGAGATGATCAGGTTTGCTCTCTTTTTCCATTCAACCGTTTACCTGGTTGATTGAGACCCACACACATTAAGGAGAGCAAACTTAGTCCACTTGTTTAAATGTTAACCTCATCCAGAAACATCCAAAATAAGATTTAAATAAATATTTAGATATTCCACAGCCCAATCATGTTCATACATCAAATTAACCATCACAATATGCTTATATAACATGCTATGAAATATTGAAAATCTGAGAGTATGGTTTATACTTGTAGAGAAGAGCATATGGCAGACTGTGGGTGTCTTTGTTGAAATGGGCTGAGTATCTAACTTTGGGCCCCCTCCTCACCTACAGTAACTTTTCTGTATTGACAACACCACTGCCTCCAATTTCCCAAGGCTTTTGTTTGGCAAGCATCCAAACAATGCACTGATCCTTTAGTTATCTACATGTTTATGGACATGCTCCCCAAATTTTCTGGCTAGAATGGCTTTGTTTATAGGGAAATTACTGAATTCCATGAACTCCCACATCTTTTGCTCCATAATCTCTAAAGGAAGATGCAGATCTCACCTTTTATTACTATGAAAGACACTATGATATAGAAAACTCACACCAAAAAGATGATGAACTTTTACTCTACCCTGATTAGCATATTGCTCATGAGGAATGTTGTATGGCCAAGTTTCCTAATATCTATAATCTTCAGCTTCACACTGTGCAAAATGTGGAAGAAAACAACCTACTTTACACATTTAGCATATAAACTAACTAACACATATAAAGTTCTTAGTACAGTGTTTAGTATGTAGTAAAGAGCCTCTTGATGAAAATGAAAGAGGAGAGTGAAAAAGTTGGCTTAAAGCTCAACATTCAGAAAACTAAGATTATGGCATCTGTTCCCATCACTTCATGGCAGATAAATGGGGAAACAGTGGAAACAGTGGCTGACTTTATTTTGGGGGGCTCCAAAATCACTGCAGATGGTGATTGCAGCAATGAAATTAAAAGACACTTACTCCTTGGAAAGAAAGTTATGACTAACCTAGAAAGCATATTAAGAAGCAGAGACATTACTTTGCCAGCAAAGGTCCGTCTAGTCAAGGCTACGGTTTTTCCAGTGGTCGTTTATGGATGTGATAGTTGGACTATAAAGAAAGCTGAGGGCCGAAGAATTGATACTTTTGAACTGTGGTATTGGAGAAGACTCTTGAGAGTCCCTTGGACTGCAAGGAGATCCAACCAGTCCATTCTAAAGGAGATCAGTCCTGGGTGTTCATTGGAAGGACCAATGTTGAAGCTGAAACTCCAATACTTAGGCCACCTCATGCGAAGAGTTGACCCATTGGAAAAGACTCTGATGCTGGGAGAGATTGGGGGCAGGAGGAGAAGGGGATGACAGAGGATGAGATGGCTGGATGGCATCACCGACCCAATGAACATGGGTTTGGGTGCACTCCGGGAGTTGGTGATGGACAGGGAGGCCTGGTGTGCTGCAGTTCATGAGGTAATGAAGAGGCGACATGAGCAACTGAACTGAACTGAAAGATATTGACTGTATATTTTGAACAGGAAACTCTAGGAAGTCTGTTTTTTTTAACACTAGGTTTCTATCTTTATAATTTTCCCACTTTAACAGAGATCTGAAAATATTCATATTGACTCCACAACAACATTCAATTATAATTTCTGCAACTCCTCTTCTAGGGGTTAAAGACTTTTTTTTAATGAAGCAAATAAGGAAAAAAGAATCTTTTGTTTCCCCTCTCTTTTAGGTACATTGTGAACTCTCATGTAATCATTCCATTCACTACCACCAATTGTTGTTAAACTCAGAAGATAATGGGTGAGATTTCAAGTTATAACATCTCAGATCTTAGGTATAAGGACAGGCTTTGGACATATTTCAAGTCTCTTGGCTTCTTGAGAAAGCAGATACTATATCTGTCACTAGACAAAATCAAGTAGTCAGCCTTTGGCCTTATTCCAGTGTATAATGGAACAAATTCCAGGCCTCTCCCAGCTTCATTCTTATTTGCAGTCCACAGACATAAGGCTGCTGAAGTTAGATGTTAATAAAAGATCTCAGTGCAACAGAGCAAAGGACAGAAGGAGCAAGTCTTGGTGTAGAAGCCAAATGGGCCGTCCCTCTGTCATCTGGAAGCTGTCAGGAAGAAACAGCAGAGGATAGAGTTATAAAGCATGTCCACCTTGCAGGTCAAAAAATAAGTATTGTCATATTTCAGCTAATTTTAAGAAAGTCATAGAGTTAGGTACAGTTATAAAGTAAAAATTGTGCAGAAATGAAAAGAAAAAATAGATCTCAAGAATTTAGTGAAAACATTGATATCTCAATCCAATAAATCCAAAACTGTTTTTCTGTAATGAAATTATAGCTCCCTTCATTTATTATTTCCATTAAAATGGGAGTCTGTTCTGATTAGCTCAGCACATAATTTAGAATCTAAGTCTCTAAATTGAATCCTTACATGATACGGTTACTCAGGCCAGGTGTATGTTAAAGTGAGCAATAGCATGTAGACAATAACAAGCATCATTGCTTGCACTAATTCCTCCAGGGTATTTTATTGGTTACCACATGGTTGAGGTAATGGTTGGTTGTGGTCAATTAAATTAACTAAATGCAATTCTTTTCTAATTTGAACAATTTCATTCAGAATTAAAGTTAAAAAAACATTTTTTCTATGTTAAGCTACTGTATCAGGAAGTTTGGAAAAATATCAGCCTTCATTAAGGTAAAAATAAATGTTAATAAGATTTCTCCAATCCTATATGCAGTAATTTAGGGTATGTTTACTCATTGCATTCTCATAATCAGTTATATAGAAATTCGTAGTCCAAATTTTAAATCTACCAAAGCATATTTTGTTAAAATGTTAGAAGTAAATATATGAGAATCTTCTTGGAGTCATACAAATGGTCACAAGATTGTATCAATGCCACTTGCACAATGCTTGAATATTTGTAGGTGACTAAAACTAGTATTTTCTGATTTCAACAGTGTAGAGCATTGTAAAAGGACTTACATACTTAGGACTCTATGCCAAGACACTAAACCTAAATATCAACAAAGAGGAATGAAACAATTGACTATATAAAGCATAAATACGAGAGATTTAGTCAAAAAGGCAAATGATAGTCATCAATGGAAAATATAAACATTTGTGAAAAAAAATAAATAGAATCATAATTAAATTTTTCTTAAATCCTAGAGCTTAATGTTTCTTGGTAAATGCCAAACGTATAAACAATAAAATGTATGTGTGAAAGTCACTCAGTTGTGTCCAACTCCTGCAGACTTCATGGACTGTAGCTCTCCAGGCTCTTCTGTCCTTGGAATTCTCTAGGGAAGAATACTGGAATAGGTAGCCATTCCCTTCTCCAGGGGACCTGCCTGAGCCGGGCATTGAAGCTGAGTCTCTGGCATTGCAAGCAGGTTTTTTACAGTCTGAGCCAGCCACCAGGGAAGTCCCCCACCCACACACACACCAAAAAACAACATGTATAGATGAGAATATTTTCTATAGGAGTGACATTATGGAATATGACAAGGTAGGGCATTTAAGAAAAACACCCCCTCCACTAAAACAAATTAAACTCACAAAGACTGATACATTTTTCTTTTTTAATCGGGAAACTAATTCAAAACTTTCGGCAACTAAAGTTCTGCTTACTGAAGAAAACAGCAGCTGGTTGTTAGTAAGAGATTGCTGTGGTATTTTCACTTACCCATCATCTCCCATTCCTCAGCATAGTGGTGGTAAATACAGAAGTCAGTGTGTTTACAGTTAATATATTTGTTATAAATATATAGTAATATTTAGCATATTATAAAATTTATATACTATATATTTATTTATATACTATAAAATATATAGGAATATACATTATAGTAAATATAAATACTTACTATAGCAAATATAAATATATTGTTTACTTTTTTGTTTTTATGTTTTTTTCTTTTTTCCTTTTATTTTTTGGGCTCCAAAATCACTGCAGATGGTGACTGCAGCCACGAAATTAAAAGACGCTTACTCCTTGGAAGAAAAGTTATGACCAACCTAGATGGCATATTGAAAAGCAGAGACATCACTTTGCCAACAAAAGTCCATCTAGTCAAGGCTATGGTTTTTCCTGTGGTCATGTATGGATGTGAGAGTTGGACTGTGAAGAAGGCTGAGCAGAAGCCTGGCATGCTGCGATTCATGGGGTCACAAAGAGTCAGACACGACTCAGCGACTGAACTGAACTGAAATACAGTAAATATAGTAAATACAGTAAATAGGTAAATATAGTAGTCAGTGTTTCTGGGGCAGATCATTGTTCCAAATTCACACCAACCATGTGCATTTTTATCAGGAATCAGCACAGAGGCTCACCATTATTTTAATTTTTTAAAAAATTTTATTGAAATATAGTTGATTTACTATGTTGTATTATTTCAGGTATGGGCTTCCCTGGTGGCTCAGAGGTTAAAGTGTCTGCCTCCAATGCGGGAGACCTGGGTTCGATCCCTGGGTCGGGAAGATCCCCTGGAGAAGGAAATGGCAATCCACTCCAGTATTCTTGCCTGGAGAATCCCACGGACGGAGAAGCCTAGTAGGTTACAGTCCACGGGGTCGCAAAGAGTCGGACATGACTGAGCAACTGAACTGATACATCATAGTAAATCAGTTATATGTACACATATATCCACCCTTTTTTTATTTTCCTCTATAGACCATTATAGAGTACTGAGGAGAGTTCCCTGTGCTATACAGTAGGTCATTATTAGTTATCTATTTTATATTTCAGTTCAGTTCAGTTCAGCCGCACAGTCATGTCTGACTGCGACCCCATGAATTGCAGCATGCCAGGCCTCCCTGTTCATCACCAACTCCCAGAGTTCACACAGACTCACGTCCATCAAGTCCGTGATGCCATCCAGCCATCTCATCCTCTGTCTTCCCCTTCTCCTCCTGCCCCCAATTCCGCCCAGCATCAAAGTCTTTTCCAATGAGTCAACTCTTCGCATGAGGTGGCCAAAGTACTGGAGTTTCAGCTTTAGCATCATTCCTTCCAAAGAAATCCCACCTATTTGGAACTAGTCTGTTGTTCCATGTCCAGTTCTAACTGTTGCTTCCTGACCTGCATATAGGTTTCTCAAGAGGCAGGTCAGGTGGTCTGGTATTCCCATCTCTTTCAGAATTTTCCACAGTTTATTGTGATCCACACAGTCAAAGGCTTTGGCATAGTCAATATAGCAGAAATAGATGTTTTTTTGGAATTCTCTTGCTTTTTCCATGATCCAGCAGATGTTGGCAATTTGATCTCTGGTTCCTCTGCCTTTTCTAAAACCAGATTGAACATTTAGTAGTGTATATATGTCAGTCCCAAACTCCCAATTTATCCCTCCTCCCGTATCCTCCCAGTCACCATAAATGTTTCTACATCTATGACTCTATTTCTGTTTTGTAAATGAGTTCCTTTACACCATGTTTTTTAGATTCCACAAGGATATGTCTTTGTCTGACTGTTTCACTCAGTATGACAGTCCATACTGTTGCTGCAAATGGGATTCTTTCATTCTTTTTTATGTCTGAGTAATATTCCATTGAGTCTGGCCTTTGTTTTTGCCCCTTCTGCTCCATATTTTTTAGGCAAAGAAGCTTTCCAGGAAGCTGTTGAAATATTTAAATATATATATAGTCTGCACTCATGTGATGAAACAGCAAGCAGGGAAAGGGGCACAGAGACCCAAAATCTGGGAAGAACAAGGTAGAGCAGGAACTCTCTTGAGGGAATAAGAGCTCACAGGGCCTCCACATACACTGGGTAAGAGAGGACAGGATGCACATCCACAGGTCCAGATATAAAGGAACTGAGAGGGTCTACAACTCAGGCTGTATATCTACCTTTGGATGTATGATCTCCATGCAAAGAGGACATTAAGGACAAAACCACAAAATCTTACAAAGAGGAAAAGATTTTTGGTAGACTGGCTTAGCATTGAAGGAATTTCCAGCTCATGCCCTAATTGCTGAGGCCAGGTAAGGTAGTACTTTTCTCTCTCTCTCTTTTAGCTCAAGACATTTAAGTAAATTCCTGTCATGTCACTGGCTGATCCACAGTGACTTCAGTGGCCACACATGACAAAGAATACAGATTTCCTAAAAGCTAAATATATATATATATATATATATATATATATGAACAATGAACTAAAGAAGATTAGAGAAACAATTTCTGAAGAAAATGGATATCAGTAAAAATATCCATTTAAAGACAGAAATTATAAAAAAGTGGCAACATAGAAATCCTAGAGCTGAAAAATACAATTACTGAAATTTTAAAATTCACTAGAAAATTTCAACAAAAGATGTAAGGAAGCAGAAAAGACAAACCAGTGAACATGAAGTTCAGGCCATTGAGCAGAAAAAGAAGAAAAGGAGACAGAGCCAGAGGGCCTGTGGGGACCATCAAATGAACCAGCATATGTATCAATATTATGGCACTCCCAGAAGAAGCAAGAAGCAGACAGAGGTTGTTCCCTTCAAAATATATACTTTTATGCTATGAATTTAGCTACATTTTTTTAAAAAATAATATCTTCTACAGCTGTTATTTTTTTTTAGGTTGCCTGGCCAACCAAATCTAACTTTTAGAAAACGACCTACAGAACTAAATAGAGGACTTTTCTATAAAATAATTGACATGTATTTCTTTTAACATTTTCTTACACAGACATTTCCAAACACAAGTGAAAAGAACCCTGAAGGGCCACCTCCAGCTCCTCAGACAGCCCCACCCAAATACTATTTCATCTGGAAACATTTTAGGTTGTTTCCGTAAAAAAAGACTTTCTTCAGTTGAGGGGGAGTATTTGTTTATTTTCATTTAATTGGTCTACTTGTGAGATTTCATGATTTTTAATGAATATTTTATTTTAGAATTAAAAAATGTCAAGATCATGAAAGTCAAGGGAAAAGGAGGAATTCTTCCCACATTTAAAGAGACATGACAAATAAACATATCATATCATCCTAGACTGGAATATTTGCTATAAAAGACATTATTGGAACAATTCATTATGTCTAAATGGAATCTGTGGATTAGATGATTTTAGCAACCCACTCCAGTGTTCTTGCCTGGAGAATCCCAGGGACGGGGGAGCCTGGTGGGCTGCCGTCTATGGGGTCGCACAGAGTCGGACACGACTGAAGCGACTTAGCAGCAGCGCAGCAGCAGTGTATCAATGTTAATGTCTTGATTTTCATTGTGATTATGTGGCTGTGTTCTTTTAAATGCATGCTAATTTCCAAGGATTATAAAACATAATAGTAGCAGTTGAGTGAGAGAGAGGGGTTGTTGTGGGGAGGAGAGAACTCTAAATACAGTGAAGTCCAAATTAAGGAAATGAAGCGTACTATATGTACTGTTCTTTCCATACCACCTTAATGCTTGTATCCCTGTGTTCCATCAGTCAGAATCTGCTGCTTGAACTTCTGTTTACTTTCTTGGTTTTAACTACTACTTTGATTTTAATGACTTCCAAATTCATACATTCATTCCAGGACTTGTTCCTTAGTATCTCGGTTTTCTATTTCCTTGGAATCACAATTACTTCAAATTTAACACAATCTATTCATTCATTTATTGGACAAATATTTACAGAATTCCTGTATGGCAGGTGTAATGCCAGGCCCTAGGGAATATATTACTGAAATAGATACTAGATAACTGGTGAGCTAAACTTTCATGAAGATAACAGTTTCATTATATTAATTTCAAGTCTTCCTATGCTAAAATGTGTACCTTATAATGTAATCCAGAAATCTGTTAATTTAGCTCTTTTGCTTTATCATTCATCTACATGCATTTTATTTCAAAGTTGTGCCAGTTTTATTTTTTTTTTAAGATTTCTTTATCTGACTTCCTTCCTTTCCTTGGAAAGTGAAAGCAAAGTCACTCAGTTGTGTCCAACTCTTTGCAACCCCATAGACTACAGCCTATTGGAGAAGGAAATGGCAACCCACTCCAGTGTTCTTGCCTGGAGAATCCCAGGGATGGGGGAGCCTGGTGGGCTACCGTCTGTGGGGTCGCACAGAGTTGGACACGACTGAAGCGACTTAGCAGTAGCAGCAGCAGACTACAGCCTACCAGGCTCCTCCATCCATGGAATTTTCCAGGCAAGAATACTGAAGTGGGTTGCATTCTCTTCTTCAAAGGATCTTCCCCACCCAGGGATTGAACCTGGGTTTCCCACATTGTAGGCAGATGCTTTACCATCTGAGCCACCAGGGAAAACTCTTCCTTATCATTGCTCTTTTCCTAGTCCTATGGTTTCTCCTATAATTTACCGCTAATTCTCCATGACTGAACAACAACAAAGGTTTGTTAAACGTTTGTGTTCCAAGGTTCCTTATAGATATTGTTACTAATGTAAGTCACTTTTTCTGCTTTTTGCCACAGTGATAATACTTTTATTATTATTTTTATATGAGCATCATGTAAAAAATACTCATTGTAAACATTTGATTACCATATAAATGTATAAAGAAGAAAGTAAATCCTACCCATCATCCTGAGGTTAAAATGTTAGTTATCCCCTCAAGCATTCTTTGTGCATGAAATACACATACTCAGATAAATTTATAAGTATAGGATTATGAAAATGAATAATAACAAAATAACTTATACATACAGTGGAATATTATTCACTGATACAAAAGAAGGAAATCCTTCAATTTATGACACTGTAAATGGACTTTTGGGCCACAGTCCATGTGGCTCAGAGGTTAAAGCATCTGCCTGCAATGCGGGAGACCTGGGTTTGATCCCTGGGTAGGGAAGATCCCCTGGAGAAGGAAATGGCAACCCACTCCACTATTCTTGCCTGGAGAATCCCATGGACAGAGGAGCCTGGTGGGCTTTTGGGGCATTGTGCTATGTGAAATAAGTCAGACAGAAAAAGACAAATCACAAGCATATCTGGAAGATACTGTGGTTTTTCTTCCAAACTATCATAACAAAAAGTAAATTTTACAATAGAATGAGTTACATTATTTTTTTGGTTTCTCAGTATGCAACAGCATTATGTCTAAAAAGACAATGTAAATGTCTTAATTTAAAAAAAGGGGGGGATATATGTATACCTATGGCTGATTCATGTTGATGCTTGACAAAAAACAGCAAAATTCTGTAAAGCAATTATCCTTCAATAAAAAATAAATTAATTAAAAAAATACATTATTGATTAAAATGCTTACTATCATCTAGGCCTTCAACAAGTCATATTCTCTGTGCAATAGGAACATCAAAGATCACTGATCTCAGATCACTATAATAAGCATAATAATAAGGAAAAAGTTTGAAATGTGAGAATCACCAAATGTGACATGGAGACACACAGTGAGCAGATGCTTTTGTAAAAATGATGCTGATAAACTTGTTTGGCACAGGGTTGCTTCTGGCCTTCAATTCATGGAAAATGCAATATCTGTGAAGGATAATAAAGTGAAACAATAACATGAACTGTGTCTTTACTACATGCTCTTATTTATACATGGAATCTAAATCATTAAACTCATAGAAACAAGGATGGAGTGGTGGTTGCTAGGGATTAGGGGTCGGGAAAATAGGAAATGTTGGTCAAAGGGTACAAACTTTCAGTTATAAAATAAGCTCTGGGGATCTAAGGCACAGCATGATGATTATAGTTAACAATGCTGTAGTGTATACTTCAGGCATACTTCAAAAGTGTTACAAGAGCAGAATTTTAATATTCTCACCATAAAAACAACCAATTATGTGAGTTGAAGGATGTGTTTACCTTACTGTGGTAAACATTTCACAATCAGTATGTGCACAAAATCATCACATTGTACACATTATACAATGTTGTGTGTCAAATACATTTCAATAAAAAAGAAAAATTAATCTAGCTAGAATAACTATATGTTTGTATTAAATTTTCCTTTTCCTTCCCAAATCTATTAATCAAACTATGTTATATTTGATCAGTTTGCTTTCCTTTTTATTTTGAAGAAAAAAAAAAAAAGAACCTTAGCCTAAATCTGGGAAGGTAATTATCTTCTTCACACAAAGTTTCAAACAATTCAATTTAGAGATAGGATCATGTGTATCATGACTGTTTGGGAAATAACTTCTAATCATTTACATTCTGCTTTAACAGTAATAGATGACAAACACATGAACAGAAAAATGAAAATTTTTACTTTTTCTTTCTAAAAAATATGGCAAAACACTGTTTCATTTCAGTTCAGTTCAATTCAGTCACTCAGTCGTGTCCAACTCTTTGTAACCCCATGGACTGTAGCACCCCGGGCTTCCCTGTCCATCACCAATGCCCAGAATTTACTCAAACTCATGTCCATTGAGTTGGTGATGCCATCCAACCATCTCATCTTCTGTCGTCCCCTTCTCTCACCTTCAATTTTTTCCAGCATCAGGGTCTTTTCCAATGAATCGTTCTTCGCATCAGGTGGCCAAAGTATTGGAGTTTCAGCTTCAGCATCAGTCCTTCCAATGAACACCCAGGATTGATCTGCTTTAGGATGGACTGGTTGGATCTCCTTGCAGTCTAAGGGACTCTCAAGAGTCTTCTCCAACACCACAGTTCAAAAGCATCAATTCTTCTGTGCTCAGCTTTCTTTGTGGTCCAAATCTCACATCCATACATGACTACTGGAAAAACCATAGCTTTGACTAGACAGATGTTTGTTGGTAAAGTAATGTCTCTGCTTTTTATTATGCTGTTTAGGTTGATCATAACTTTCTTCCAAGGAGCAAGCATCTTTTAATTTCATGGCTGTAATCACCATCTGCAGTGGTTCTGTTTGCTCACACATGTACGTCCTATAATCCTGCAATGTCACCGCAGGGTGCCTCTAATAGGTTAACAAGGGCACAGTGACTGAACAAACTTGGGAGAGCTTTTTAATAAAGTTTAAAAACTTTTCAGTCCACTGTTGATATGAATCATCCCTTACTTCCAACAGAAAATATCACCCATAAGAGCGAGGAGCAACAACTTCTTATTTGAAAAATTCTGTTTGGATTACATGTGGCAAGTATAAATAAAAATATTTAATTTTTAAAATTCCTAAGAGTGAACTCCGGGAGTTGGTGATGGACAGGGAGGCCTGGCGTGCTGCGATTCATGTGGTCGCAAAGAGTCGGACATGACTGAGCGACTGAAATGAACTGAACTGATTCTAATCACTTAGCACTCAAAAAATACATTATGATTTTAATGCCATATGCTTATAAACTGCTTTTCATTCAGTTATCCTATATAAATATCTTTGAGTTTAAATAATTCTACAAGATGACTTTTGATGAAAATTAAAATAACCTTAGCTACCATGAAACTGTTAACACTATAATACACTGAAATAATGCATAAATATGCATATTTTAGAGCATTTACACTGAAAGACATTAACTTATAGGAATGTACAATATAACAAATGTAGAAGATACCTGGACTAGATTAATAGACTCATTTCAAGAAGTTTCATTTTCTGAAATGGTGAGAGGTTATGTTTTGTTCCCTCTTCATCTCAGTTTTGTTGCCACTCTCTGTGGCTCCCAGCTAATATTAATACTCAACACCACTAGGACAGAGCAGTCTCTTCAGTAAAGAAACTTTTCTGAGCTATAATCTACACTCCAAACTGGTTCATCAAACTTTCAACATTCCAATCTATATTATTTAGAGACTTCATCTATCTTAGGTTAGCACCTCACCTTCAGAGTTGTGCTTTGGCTCAATGACTTATTATTTAAGGAGACAAAAGTATTTTGAGCAAGAGAAGATCCTGAAGCATCAATGCCTTCATCTTTGTTTTTCCAAACATTATGAGGAGACATTCAGCAGGTATGGTTGGGGAATGGGAGGAACAATGGAAAGGAGGAAGCCCTGATTCCCCCTTAAATTTTCAACCAAAGGCAATTCAATTTTACCTGCTTAACACTGGGAACTTCAAGTAAGATTTTGTTTTGAGAAATGATTCCATAGTTACGGTATTTTTATAAAACAGAACTTTATCTAAGTAAACAGTTCTAATTTGGCTCTATATTTTTTTTCTTTCTATTTCATTTAAGTAATGAAATTGCTAATTTTTTTGTTTTCTAAATTTATATCAAATACTATTCTTTCACTTTAGCATTAAAATATTGTATTGTCTTTATCATACATTCTGAAAAGTACATTTCCTGATTTTAAAATGTTATCAATATGTTCAAATATAGGCAATATTTTATATGGTCTCTATGGATTAAATATAGGCAAACATTTTCTTTGCATTGAATCTAAACTAATTTCTTATATCTATAGCTGATAAACTTGTAAATAGAATAATGTATATGTATAATATATATTATATAATACATATGGTAAATATGTATAATATATATTATTCTATTTACAAACTATACAAAGTGAAGGGACAGAAGAATATATTTCCTGCAAATGGAAAGGACAAGAAAGTGGGGATTGCAATACTCATAGCAAGCAAAATGAACTTTAAAAGAAATGTTATAAGAAAAGATAAGGAAAGACAGTGTGTAATGATAAAAGCATATATATGTATTGTGCATGCTAAGTCACTTCAGTCAGTCTGACTCTTTGCAACCGTATGGACTTTAGCCTGCCAGGCTTCTCTGTCCATAGGATTCTCCAGGCAAGAATATTGGAGTGGGTTGCCAAGAACTCCTGCAAGGAGTTCCAAACCCAGAGATCAAACTCACATCTCTTACATCTACTTGCATTGGCAGGTGAGTTCTTTACCACTGGTGCCACCTGGGAAGCCCAGGGATTTATATAAGAGGGTAGTACACTCAAGCACCCAGATACATGAAACAAATACTAACAGACATAAAAGGAGAAATCAATGCCCTACTCATATTTGTTGACAGATCCTTGAGACAGAAAATCATTAATGTAACAGAGATATTAATTATACAATAGAACAGTTAGACTTAATGATGAATTTCATGAACTTACATCCATATATATATATATAAATACATATTCTTTTAAGGTGCACATGGAACATGCTCTGGGATTGAGCACATGTTCCAAGTGCACCTGAAAAGAATATGAATTCTTTTTTTTTTTTTTATGTAAGTTAAGAAATACATCAATTAAGTCTAACTGTTCTATTGTATCATTTATTTCAAGGATCTTTTCTAACCAAAATGGCATAAAACTAGAAAGCAACCACAGAAAAAGAAGCAAGAGAAAAGATTAAACAACATGCAACATGCTACTAAAAAACCATTTGTCGATGCTAAAATAAAAGAAAAAATTTAAGAGGCAAATGACAATGAAAATGCAACCATACAAAACTTTTGGGATGCAACAAAATAAATTCTTAGAGAAAAGTTTTTAGTGATGTAGGCATTCATCAAGAAACAAGAAAAATCTCAATAGACAACCTATGAGGCAGCCATCTCCATGATAGCAAAACCAGAAAAGGCACCAATAATATCTTTGATCAATAGAGATACAAAAATTCTCAACAAAACGTTAGCAAACCTAACCCACCAACATAAAAAATTTATACATCACATCCAAATTCGGTTTATCCTAAGGATACAAGGATGGTTCAATATATACATATCAGTCAATGTGATATACCACATCAACAAAAGATAATAGAAAAAAAAATGCGTAACTATTTCAGTAGATGCAGGAAAAGCAGTTGATAAAATTCAACATTCATTCATGATAAAAACTCTTAGCAAAGTGAGTAAGGAACATATCTTAACATAATGAAAACTATTTATGACAAGCCCACAGCCAATATAATAATTAATGTTTAAAAACTGAAAACTTGTCTGCTAAATTCTGGAATAAGACAAAGACACACTTTCATCTCTTCTATTCAACATACTATTGGAAATCCTAACCACAGCAAGCAGACAAGAAAAATAAATAAAAGATATTCAATTGGAAAGGAAGTTGTAAACTTGTCATTATAAGCAGATGACATGATAATGTATATAGAAAATCTTAAAAAACCTACACAAAACTACTAGAACTAATAAGCAAATTCAGCAAAATAGAAGGACTGGAGCCTGGTGGGCTGCCGTTTATGGGGTCGCACAGAGTCAGACACGATAAAGTGACTTAGCAGCAACAGCAGCAGCAGCAAGATTAACAAACAATAATCAGTTGCATTTCTTGGCACTAACCAAAAGAGAATGTAAACAAACTTTTTATTTTCTAAATGGCACCAAAAAAAAGCGCTTCGTAAAAAACCTGACCAAGGAGGTGAAAGATTTATATGTTGAGAATTACAAAACATAAAGGAAATTTAAGATTATTCAAAGAAATGAAAAAATATCCCACTATCTTGGATTGGAGGACTTAGTATTGTTAAAATGGACATACCACCCAGAGCAGTTTACAGATTTAATGTAATTCCTATCAAGTTATCCCTGACATTTTTCACAAAACTAGAACAAATAATCCTTTATAAATGATATGAAACTATACAAAAGATCCAGAATTGCCAAAGAAATCCTGAGGAAAAAGAACAAAGCAGGAGGCATAACCCTAATAAATTTCAGACCCAAAGCTGCAGTTATCAAATGGTGTGCTGTTGGCACAAAAATAGACGTGCAGATCAATGGAACAGAATATAGAACTCAGATGTAAACCCACATGCCCATGGCAAATTAATCTTTAATAAAGGAAACAAAAATGCACAATGGAGAAAAGAGAGTCTTTTCAGCAAGCAGTGCTGGAAAATTTGGATAACTGCATGCAAATCAATGAAGTTAGAATATATCATCACATGAAATAAAAAATAAACTTAAAATGGCTTAAAGACTTAACTTTTAATATCAAACTCCTAGAAAAGAACATAGGCAAAACATTCTCTGATATAAATTGCATCAAAGTTTTCTTGTCAGTCTCTTAACAGAAATAAAAGCAAAAATAAACTAATGGAACCTAACCAATCTTATAAGCTTTTGCATAGCAAACCAGAAAAAAATTTAAAGATAGCCTACAGGCTGGGATATGTTTGTTAATGATACAATCAACAAAAGTTTCATTTCCAAAATATACAAACTGCTTATACAACCCAAATAACGAAGAAACAGACACCCCAATTTAAAAAATGGGCAGAAGACATAAATAGATATTTCTCCAAAGAAAACAAACACGTGGACAAGAGGCTCATGAAAAGATGCTCAACATCACTAATTATTAAAGAAATGCAAATCAAAGCTACAGTGAGGTAACATCTCATACCAGTCAGAATGTCCATCACTTAAAAGGATTCATGTCAATGTATGGCAAAACCAATATGGTATTGTAAAGTAAAATAAAGTGAAAATTAAAAAAAAAAAAGTCTATGAATAACAAGTGTTAGAGATCATATAGAGAAAAGGGAACATTTTGAAAGATAAATGAATAAAGATGTGGTACATATGTACAATGAAACAATACCCAGCCATAAAAAAGAATGAAATAATTTCATTTTGCATGGACTTAGAGATTATCATGCTAAACATAGTATGTCCAAAAGAGAAAGACAAATACCATATGATATCACTTATATGTGGAATCTAAAATACACACAAATGAACTTATCTATGAAACAGAAATAAACTCACAGACATAGACAAAAAAATTGTATTTGCCAAGGAGGAATGGGTAAGGAGGGTCTAACTGAAAGTTTGGGATTAGCAGATGCAAACTATTATATATAGGATGGATAAACAACAATGTCCTACTGTATAAAACAAAGAAGAATATTCAATATCCTGTGATAAAGCACAATAGAAAATATGAGAAAGAATATATATGTATGACTGCATCACTTTGCTGTACAGCAGAAATTAAGACAACTTTGTAAGTTAACCATACACCAATAAAACTAAAAATGTACTAAAGACATTTTTCACATAATAAAACAAATTATAAAATTTATATGTAAGCACAAAAGACCCCAAATAGCCAGAGTAATCTTGAGAAAAGAAGAACAAAGCTGGAGGTATTAATATCACACTTCTTGATATGAAACTATGCTATAAAGCTACAGTAATCAAACAGCATGATCAGTTCAATTCAGTTCAGTTGCTCAGTCGTGTCCAACTATTTGCGACCCCATGAATCGCGGCATGCCAGGCCTCCCTGTTCATCACCATCTCCCGGAGTTCACTCAAGCTCATGTCCATTGAGTCCATGATGCCATCTAGCCATCTCATCCTCAGTCGTCCACTTCTCCTCCTGCCCCCAATCCCTCCCAGCATCAGAGTCTTTTCCAATGAGTCAACTCTTCGCATGAGGTGGCCAAAGTACTGGAGTTTCAGCTTCAGCATCATTCCTTCCAAAGAAATCCCAGGGTTGATCTCCTTCAGAATGGACTGGTTGGATCTCCTTGCAGTCCAAGGGACTCTCAAGAGTCTTCTCCAACACCACAGTTCAAAAGCATCAATTCTTCG
>SJYT01008904.1:0-10834 GCA_006410635.1 Cephalophus harveyi
TCTGGAGTGCTATGAAGTGTCTAGTAATGGGTTATGAGATGTCAATGGTTTTGGAGTAGCTTTGAGCTGCTTGTATATTGAAGCTTAGGGGTGTATTCCTGTGTTGCTGGAGAATTTGCGTGGTATGTCTTGCTCTGGGACTTGTTGGCCCTTGGGTGGTGTTTGGTTTCAATGTAGGTATGGAGGCATTTGATGAGCTCCTATCAATTAAGTGTTCCCTGGATTCAGGATTTCTGTGATCTTCTCACGATTTGGACTTAAGTCTCCTGCTTCTGGTTTTCAGTTTTATTTTTGCAATAGCCTAAAGGCTTCTCTGTCTATACAACACCAATGATAAAACATCTAGGTTTAAGATGAAAGGTTTCTCCACATTGAGGGACACCCAGAGAGGTTCACTGAGTTACATGGAGAAGAGGACTTAAGTCTCCTGCTTCTGGTTTTCAGTTTTATTTTTGCAATAGCCTAAAGGCTTCTCTGTCTATACAACACCAATGATAAAACATCTAGGTTAAAGATGAAAGGTTTCTCCACATTGAGGGACACCCAGAGAGGTTCACTGAGTTACATGGAGAAGAGAAGAGGGAGGGGGTAGTTCGAGGTGACTGGAATGAGATGAGTTGGGATCAAAAGAGGAGAGAGCAAGCTAGCCAGTAATTACTTCCTTATGTGCACTCCACAGTCTGGACCGGTCAGAGGTGTTCACGAAGTTATACAGGGAAGAGGAGAGGGAGGAAGTAGACAGAGGGGCCAGGAGGATAAAAGAGGGAAATGAAAAGGAGAGATACAGAACTGGCCAGTAACCAGTTCCCTGCATGTTCTCCACCGTCTGGAACACACAGAGATTCACAGAGTTGGGTAGAGAAGAGAAGGGGGCGGGAAGAGACAGAGGCCACCTGGTGGAGAAAAAGGAGAGTCCAAAGGAGGTGAGAGTGGTCAAGCCAGTAATCTCACTCTCAGGTAAAATTGGGTACTGAAGGTTGGGTTTTTAAATGTACAAAATTGACAACAAATACCAAAAAGCAAAGGTTAAAAATCTGGAGTAGAGATTGGATTTAAAAAAATACAATATTAAAGAAAAGAAGCAGAAGAAGAAGGAAAAAAGAAAGAAAAAAAAAAGGCCACAAGAATTATTAAAAAACAACAACATCAACCACTAAAGGACTATGTACGGTGTTTGCTTTAAAAATAGTGTCTCTCTCTTTTTCTTTTTTTGAAAAGTAATAGTATGTTGTAAAAATAAATATTAGAGAAATAGAGGACTTAAAAATTTGAGAAAGTTAAAAAAAAAGAAGAAAAAACTCACGCAGCAACATCAACATAAAAAAAAAAAAAAAAGAATGCTTGTAAAAATAGTAAAGATATATCTGGCCCTTTCTCTGATGTTGTGGACAGTGTGGGGTCACTTCCAAGGTGGTTCCCTCTGTTTAACTTCTTCTGTTTGTTGGTCTCTTCAGTGTCTGATTTCCGTCTTGACTCAGGGAGGGCTGTGGTGGACACTTTTTTTTTTTTAGGTTCACTTGTTCAGTCGTGCTGTGAGGAGGGAGGGATGCTGCAAACAAATATTACTGGTGTGTGCTTGCAGTGTTTCATCTATGCTGGGCTTGCTCCTGCTCACAGCGCACACCACTCAGGCTTTAAGTTGTTCTGCCGGGGGAACCGTCTGAGGCTGGCCTTAGGCTTCATGCACCTCCCCGGTCTAAGCTGCTCAGGCTCGGTGCTCCGGTAGCCTTCAGAGGCGCATATTTGGCTGGGCCTGCATTTTGTGCCCTTCCCAGGTCCGAGTAGCTCAGGAGTTTGGTGAGCACAATTGCTGTGACTTGTCGCCTTTCCCTGTTGCTCAGTTTTCTGGGTGTACCACTGGCTTTCCTTCTCAGGTGGATGATGACTGTCCAGAACCCCCAGAAGTCTTAGTTAGCAAAGAAGCCTCCTTGCATTTTAGTAAGTAATGTCTCTCTTGGGCTGCCATTGCCCCCTTTCAGCCCCTAAGGCTCTGGTTGCTTGTCACCGGAGGGGGATGGTCTGCAGCTGGCTATTTCCGTTCTGTCCTTTGTTCTGTGTGCGGTCCTGGTGGTGTCTTATGTTCGAGCATTTCGTGTGGTAGCTATCCCACAGTCTGGAACCTTGCATTTTAGTAAGTAATGTCTCTCTTGGGCTGCCATTGCCCCCTTTCAGCCCCTAAGGCTCTGGTTGCTTGTCACCGGAGGGGGATGGTCTGCAGCTGGCTATTTCCGTTCTGTCCTTTGTTCTGTGTGCGGTCCTGGTGGTGTCTTATGTTCGAGCATTTCGTGTGGTAGCTATCCCACAGTCTGGACTGCTAGCTCAAGTTAGTTCACTCTGATCATGTGCCGGGCGTTTTGTCCCCAAAAGCACTGCAGCCCGTGCCTCCTGCAGCCTGATTCTTAAAAAACACTTCAGCCTGCACCTCCAGCACCTCCCTGCCCAGCCCCCACTTGCTAGTGGCGGATGCAGGCGTCTGCGCTGCTTTTCTGCTGGGGGAGTTACTGTTGGGATTTTTTTGAAAAGTAATAGTATGTTGTAAAAATAAATATTAGAGAAATAGAGGACTTAAAAATTTGAGAAAGTTAAAAAAAAAGAAGAAGAAAAAACATTCATGCAACAACATCAACATAAAAAAAAAAAAGAATGCTTGTAAAAATAGTAAAAATATATCTGGCCCTTTCTCTGGTGTTGTGGGCAGTGTGGGGTCACTTCCAAGGTGGTTTCCTCTGTTTAACTTTTTCTGTTTGCTGGTCTCTTCAGTGTCTGATTTCCGTCTTGACTCAGGGAGGGCGGTGGTGGACACTTTTTTTTTTTTTTAGGTTCACTTGTTCAGTCGTGCTGTGGGGAGGGAAGGACGCTGCAAACAAATATTACTGGCGTGTGCTTGCAGTGTTTCATCCATGCTGGGCTTGCCCCTGCTCACAGTGCACACCGCTCAGGCTTTAAGTTGTTCTGCTGGGGGAACCGTCTGAGGCCGGCCCTAGGCTTCATGTACCTCCCCAGTCTAAGCCGCTCAGGCTCAGTGTTCCGGTAGCCTTCAGAGGCGCATATTTGGTTGGGCTTGCGTTTTGTGCCCTTCCCAGGTCCGAGTAGCTCAGGAGTTTGGCGAGCGCCATTGCTGCGACTTGTCGCCTTTCCCTGCTTCTCAGTTTTCTGGGTGTACCACTGGCTTTCCTTCTCAGGTGGATGATGACTGTCCAGAACCCCCAGAAGTCTTAGTTAGCAAAGAAGCCTGCTTGCATTTTAGTAGGTAATGTCTCTCTTGGGCTGCGATTGCCCCCTTTCAGCCCCTAAGGCTCTGGCTGCCTGTCACCGGAGGGGGATGGTCTGCAGCTGGCTATTTCCGTTCTGTCCTTTGTTCTGTGTGCGGTCCTGGCGGTGTCTTATGTTTGAGCATTTCGCGTGTTAGCTATCCCACAGTCTGGACTGCTAGCTCAAGTTAGTTCGCTCTGATCATGTGCGGGGCGTTTTGTCCCCAAAAGCACTGCAGCCCGTGCCTCCTGCAGCCCGATTCTTAAAAAACACTTCAGCCTGCGCCTCCAGTGCCTCCCTGCCCAGCCCCCACTTGCTAGTGGCGAATGCAGGCGTCTGCGCTGCTTTTCTGCTAGGGGAATTACTGTTGGGCTCGTAATCTGTTGGTTTTATTTATTTTGCCTTCCTGTTATGTTGCCCTCTGTGCTTCCAAGGCTCGCCATAGACTCGGCAGCAAGAATGTTTCCTGGTGTTTAGAAACCTCTCTTCTTACGAGTCTCTTCCCGGGACGGGACTCCTTTCCGGTGATGGAGCTCCCTCCCTACCTCCTTTGTCTCTTTTTTCGTCTTTTATATATTTTTTCCTACCTGTTTTTGAAGCCAATGATCTGCCTTTCTGGGTGTCTGATGTCCTCTGCCAGCATTCAAGAGTTGTTTTGTGGATTTTACTCAGCGTTGAAGTGGTCTTTTGATGAATTTGTGAGGGAGAAAGTGGTCTCTTCGTCCTATTCCTCTGCCATCTTAAGACCACGCCTCCATCCCTTTACTTTTATCCTGGGTCTTTAGAGCAGATTTCTTGTACATGACAGTTAGCCTGTTTTTTATGCAGTTTTTTCTTTTAATTGCTGTAATTAAAGTGACTTTTTTATACAATTCATGTAATAACTACCATTTTTGTCTTTCTTTTCTATCTGTTAAATTTATTCTTTGTTTCTCTCTCTTTTGGCCTTTTTTCTGCCTTCTCAAGTTTTAATTAAGCAATTAAACAATGTATATTATTCAATTTTATCTCTTACCTTAGTGTATCAATTATACTTCATTTTAATACCTTTTTAGTGGTCTGTCTGGAGTTTAGAACATGCATTCTTACTCATCTAAGTCCAGTGTCACATAACACGATACCATTTCACAGGTGGTGTAGGTGCCCTTTAGGAGTCCTTTACCCCGGTGCTTTCATTTTTTAATTAATGTTTATTGAAATATAGCTGCTTTACAATGTTGTGTTAGTATCTATTGTACAGAAAAATGAATCAGCTGTATGTATGCATGTATCCCCTCTTTTTTGGATTTCCTTCCCATTTTGGTCACCACAGATCACTGAGTGCCTTGTGCTATACAGTAGGCTTCCCCAATGACTCTGCAATGCAGGATTTGATCCTGGGATCTGGAAGATCCCCTAGAGAAGGAAATGGCAACCCACTCCAGTATTCTTGCCTGAAAAATCCTATAGACAGAGGAGCCTGGTGGGCTACAGTCCAAAGGGTTGCAAAGAGTTAGATATGACTGAGCAACTGAGCACACATTCTCCTTTCTGACATTGCTGTGACTCATTTTGCTTACTTATATGTTGTAACTACCCAATTCATTGATGGTATTGTTGTTTTAAACAAAGTTAACTTCTTAGATGTTTGGAAAAATCTATTTTACATTAATTTATTCCTTCTCCAACTTTTCTTATATTCTTTTCTTTTTCAAGAAGGCAGTATTCATTGATGATGATTTGGTTAGTATATCTGATAGAGGCTAAATCTGAAGATTTTCTCTTTGTCTTTCTGTTGTATAAATATGACATGTCTAGATGTTTGTTGTTGTCCTGTTTAATCCTTTCAATGTTCTCTGAGCTTCCTAGGTCTTTTTTTTTTTTTTTGGCATCTCTATTAATAAGGAAAAATTTCAGCCAATTTTCTTCAAATATTTCTTCCACTGCATTCTCTTTTCTCCTTCTGGTATTTAAAAAAATTAATTATGCCTTGTGATATTATCCCATATTTCTTATACATTCTTCTGTTCTGGCTTCTTCTTTCCTTCCTTCCTCCTTAAATTTCAGTTTGTTTAAGATTTTGTTGGCACATCTTCAATTGTATTTTCCTCAGCCTGTACCACGTCTATGGATGAGTCCCCTGAAAGTATTCTTCATTTCAGTTGGAATGTTTTTGTTTTTGTTTTTTTTTCCTAGCATTTTTTAAATTCCTTCTTGGAATTTCCATTTCTTTGTTTACATAACCTGTTTACTCTTGCATGTACCCTGTCTCTCCCATGCTGTTAATATAACCTTCAGTCTCCAGAGCCCAAGGGGTTCTATAACCATTTTCTTCCTGAATAAACTTTCTCATCCTAAATTTAAAGTGAAAGATAAAAGAAGGAAAGAACTGAATAAAGTGTTCCTCTTACAGAAGGATGATAAGGGAAGTCATCTTTGAGGAAAGAACATTTTAGCAGAGATCAGCAAGAAGTGAATGAGTATTTTATGCAAGCATCTGGTATGAGAGCATTCAAGGGAAAGTAAGTGATAAGTCCAAGTGTCAAAGTGATTGTATAATTAAAGTTTAAAAAACCTTAAGGAAATAAGGGTAGCTAAAGCAAAGTACCTACATCCATGAAATTAAAAGATGCTTGCTCCCTGGAAGAAAAGCTATGGCCAACCTAGACAGCATATTATAAAGCAGAGACAATACTTTGCCAACAAAGGTCCATCTAGTCAAAGCTATAGTTTTCCCAGTAGTCATGTAGGGATGTGAGAGTTGGACTATAAAGAAAGCTGAGTGCCAAAGAATTGATGCTTTTGAACTATCGTGTTGGAGAAGACTCTTGAAAGTCACTTGGACTGTAAAGAGATCCAACCAGTCAATCCTAAAGGAAATCAGTCCTGAATATTCATTGGAAGAACTGATGATGGAGCTGACACTCTAATACTTTGGCCACCTGATGTGAAGAACTGACTCATTTGAAAAGACCCTGATGCTGGGATAGATTGAAGGTGGAAGGAGAAGGGGGTGACAGGGGATGAGATGGTTGGATGGCATCTCTGACTCAATGGACATGAGTATGAGCAAGCTCCAGGACTTGGTGATGGACAGGCAAGCCTGGCCTTCTGCAGTCCATGGGGTCATGAAGAGTCGGACACAACCGAATGACTGAACTGAAATGAATTGAAAGCAAAGTAAAAGAGAGAGAATGATAGAAATTGATGACAAAGACATAGTGCAAGTAACAGAGTAGGACTTGTGCGTCATTATAAAAGCATTTATTCTAATAATGATGATGGGCTATTAGAGAATTTTTAGCTGAAATATGGTATCATCTTATTTTATTCCAGAAAATGTGTCTTGTCAAAGGACATTCATAGAAAATACCAGAAAACTGATAATCTTCTTCCAGTTCATCTTAAAATCAAACCCAGGTCAAAAGCTTCTATGCAATTAGTTATTTATTTTTTATTTTAACTTTTCATTTTATATTGAAGTATAGCCAATTAGCAATGTTCTGATAGTTTCAGTGAAGAGCAAAGGGACTCAGTCATATATATATATATATATGCATTCTCCTGGGAGTTGGACTATAAAGATAGCTGAGCACTGAAGAATTGATGCTTTTGAACTGCCGTGTTGGAGAAGACTCTTGAGAGTCCCTTGGGCTGCAAAGAGATCCAACCAGTCCCTCCTAAAGGAAATCAGTCCTGATTGTTCATTGGAAGGACTGATACTGAAGCTGAAACTCCAGTACTTTGGCCAGCTGCTGCGAAGAACTGACTCCTTTGAAAAGACCCTGATGCTGGGAAAGATTGAGGGCAGGAGGAGAAGGGGAGATGACAGAGGATGAGATGGTTGGATGGCATCACTGACTCAGTGGACATGAGTTTGGGTAAACTCCGGGAGTTGGTGACAGACGGGAAGCCTGGCATGCTGCAGTCCATGGGGTTGCAAAGAATCGGACACTACTAAGTGACTGAACTAAACTGAACTGAACTGATTCTCCCCTAAACCCTCCCCAATCCAGGCTATCATGTAACATTGAGCAGAGTTCCCTGTGGTATACAGTAAGTTCTTGTTGGTTATCCATTTCGAATACAGCAGTGTATACATGTCGATCTCAAACTTCTCAAGTCCTCTTTCCCCTTATCCTTCTCCCCTGAGACAAGCACTTATTTACTTGGGACATGAGCCCAGGAAGCAGAAATGAAGTGCCACAAAAGTAAAACAGGTAACAAAAGCTAATATAAAGATATACTTACTGTTTATCACTAGTACAAGTAACTGGTGCTCCTTCCCACTGGGAATCTCTGGAATCTTAGAAATGGGTCTCAAAAATATCTGTCTGATAGATAAAATGGGAAATATTTTATCCTTGAGTTCTTACTGTGCACGAAGGTCAAGGGTGGACCTGTATGCTGTTAACTGCTCAACATTCCAGGGTTGTATATTTGTTAGTGCTAAGAGGGAATTTGCAAGCTCCCATATCATGAGTCAGAGAAGCCACTGGGTGGGATGTGATGCCTCAACACAGCCTGGGGCTAGCTGCAGCCAAGTGGTACTACAGAAGGCTGCTGGAGATTGTTTCAGAACCTGTCGCTTTGATACTAACTGGGACAAGAGATATGGCCTAGAAGATGTGCAGTATTTTACAGAATGTGTAGACTATGGATTTTCTGATAAAATGCCTTCTATCAAATATCCTCTTAAACTAGAACAGTTTTGTGATCTCTTCCTTGGTTAATGTTTTCATTGCAATCAAATTTTAGCAAAGACTTTTTCTCTCTTTAGAGAATCTATAGTGAAATTTATGCTGGGTATAAATCACAAGGATATTTTTATTCTTGATGGGAGCAATAAGAGAGATAGAGACAGAGAAGAGAGGTTTTCCCAAAGTATTTAATTGTTAATTACATACAAATATTTTTTAGTATTGAAAAGAATTATATACTAACAGTGCCCAATCTATTTATACCTTCACAACTTTAGCTACTTTAAATAGAGCATTCCTGGCAGAAATCTTGGATGTAATATATGATCACAGCTATTATTTAGCAATGATAATTTATATATTATTTGCTGTTAGCTCTAAAGATGTTCCCCAAATGACTGGGTCCTGAAAGCCCAAACATGAACATAGCTACTTTAATAACAGTGTATCTCTTAGTGCTGCTCGTTTTTGTCATATTTGTTTTTTTACACACACATGTTAATTAAAAAGGACAGTGCTGGTATTCTTTATTATTATTTGTCAAGTGTCTGCTAGTGCTGGGCTCTGTTATAACCTCTGGAGATATCACAGTCAACAAAGCAGGAGTGAATCCCTGCTCTTCTGGAGCTCATGTTCCTCAGGGAAAGTTACTGATGGCATTGAGTTAGCGTTGACTCTTGCTGCTGCTGTTCCTGCTAAGTTGCTTCAGTCATGTCCGACTTTGTGACCCCATAGACGGCCGCCCACCAGGCTCCCCAATCCCTGGGATTCTGCAGGCAAGAATACTGAAGTGAGTAGCCATTTCCTTCTCCAATGCATGAAAGTGAAAAGTGAAAGTGAAGTTGTTCAGTCGTGTCTGACTCCTAGCAACCCCAGGGACTGCAGCCTACCAGGCTCCTCCATCCATCGGATTTTCCAGGCAAGAGTACTGGAGTGGGTTGTCATTGCCTTCTCTGACGGTTGACTCTTAAAAGGGGTTGAATAGCATTTGACACCATGTGTTATGCTGAAGCCAACATAAGTTGCCTCATTTTGGAAAAGAGGTTTTCCCTTCAAAGTCCTACTATGTACTATTCATTTGTACTATAGGATAGGTGGAATGACCCTGTAACTCTAGATAAACTGTTAACTTGTTTCAATTTGCTGTTCTGCAAAAACTATTGCCCTGTAGAGTTGCTATGGTTTCATGTGAAATGATTCTTGACTTTTTAACTTGGGGATTATATGCTGCTTCCCTGAAAATAAGGATTGAATTTTTACTGTTTTTAGATATATGTAAACTGTGAAGAGTTTGGATGACTTAATAGCTACAAGAATTCATCCTTTCTTCACTTTCTACCAACATACATAGTGGCGCATTGGGAAATGTGTACATTATTGAACAGAATGTGTTTGCCAGATAGAGGGAAAAGTTTGGGTTTGAGGAGGAAATATGAGCAGCTGTGTTCCTCTTTCATTTTATTCAATGCATTTCTTAACTTATGCAAGGAGGTAGCTGTGTTGAATGTCTGTATACTCTGCTTTATGATACCAGTCAAGGCCTCTTTCAATATTATCCACACTGGAGAAGGAGAGGGGTCATGGGCACTCGGCATGTCAACCTAATGAGGGCTGATTTTGTCTACATACATAGTTAAATTTTTTTTCTAGATACTGGAAGCCTTGTTCCCCGTGTTCCTTCTCCTTGTTTGCACACACAGCAGCTACCCTTTCTTCATCTTTCAGGATCCATCAGTTTACATACATTTTAAAAAATGTATAATCAATGAAAGTACATATGACTCTTTTCCCTTATGACACATTCAAAACCAGTCGTTCTATTCTACTGATGTTTTGTAAAACACAGCCCTGACTTCTTCCTGCAGTTTATATCAAATTGAAAGTTCTAGCCTAAAAATATTTCTTACTGTGAAACTGTTTGCAACCTTAACTTCAGCTATGGCATGTTGCTTTTAATATCTTAGAGGAAGACATAGAGATAAAGGAAGAGAATAAACACATACCAAAATATTAACAATGATTTTATTAAAGAGAAGGCCTTATAAAAGTTTATTGTCATCTTCTTGTAATGTTTCTATAGTTCTGAATGTTTTACAAAATGTAAAGTATAATAAAAAAAAAATCTGAAAACTAAAATACCATGAGGAATAAAACAAAGAATGGCAGGACTTATAGCATGAAAGAAACTAAGAACCATATCAGATGAAGGTAATGTATGGGCCTTATTTGAATCTTGCTTTGAACAAACTGTTTCAAAATATTAGACAATTGCAGTTATGTGAACAAACTGACTGGCTATTTGATGATAGTAAGATTTGAATGTAGGTTTTTTTTTGTTTTTTTTTTTTAGGTCTGATATTGGTTTTCTGATTTAAAAAAAATATTCTGTTTTAGAGATGCACACTGAAAGATTAACAGATAACATAATATGAATTTAGGACTGTCTTTAAAAATTATCTGAGGCAGGGGAAAGGATATGAGGTAGGAGTGGATAAAATGAAACAAGGTTGGCCCTATGTTAAAGATAATTGTTGAAGCCAAGTGATGGGTATGTGGGAGCTCTTATATTGTTCTCTCTATTGTATTTTCTGCTTAAAAGCTTAAACATAATGAAGTGCTATGGATCAAATTATTTGTGCTCAAATATTAGCTGCACATTTATTTGTTATATATAATTAAGCTAGATATTTAACTTCCCTTTGCTTTAGTACTCTCACATGTAAAATGAGGAAATGTCTAGAATGCACATTTTTATCATTTTAATCATGATTGAATGAGTTAATATATACAAACCTTAATCAGCAACTGATCCTAAAAAAGTACTGAATAAATCTTGACTATTATTTTTAGGTTTGTTTTCCTCTTTCAAATTGAGGCTAAGGCTTATACTCTTGAAGAATGCA
>SJYT01008904.1:17190-31866 GCA_006410635.1 Cephalophus harveyi
GTTACTAGTTAAATAAATACATAATAAGTATATGATTTAGTTTATTTTAATACTATTCCATTTCTCTATTTTTTAATGGAAAGAACATAAATTTTATTACTTAAGTTTAATAAACAAAGTACAGAATACCATTAACAATGTGAAATGAAACAATATTGCCAAAAATGAATATATAAAAACAATAGGGTGAGGGAAGTCAATTTTGACTGGGGGAGTATATTGATAGTGTACATCAATAACAGACAGGGATGGTGGCTGCAGAGTTGGCTCTGCCCTTGGGGGCTGTGTTTCCAGAAATGGCTCTGAGTCTCCTGCAAAATCAGATTCAGGTTCTCCATGCAGGGGTGTTTTAATCATTTCCCTATTGATAGAAAATCAAAGTTTTGTTGTTGTTGTTTTAGCACTCTATGTATAAAGTTTAGTTTAAAATAGATAGTGACATCAGAAATGACATTCACAATATAGATTCTATTTTCCTCATATGCTATACTTCTATCAATGCAATAGCATACGTTGTTTAGCTTACTTAATATGATACAGCAGTCTTAGTGATCAACTTAAAAATACTTTCCTTTTTAGTTATCACTCACAAGTATCATCCAAATGTCATTTTGGTATTAATAAAAAGTACATTTTGACCCTTGAATTTGCACTAACTTTCCATTAACATTTATTGTAAATGTGAAAAGGGTAGGGGGAAAATGATCACATTAAGTGCTTATGGACCAATGACATGTATTTTCTATTGTTGTCAATTCTTCTGTTTTCTCATACCAACAAAACTGTACTTGAGGAAACTATTGCAGGGAGAACATTAACCTCTATTTACATATGTCACTAATTAATGCAGACTAAACTTAATGAGCTGCCCCTGTCTTTCTTTCCCTGGTAGTAGATCCACTGGCACGCTAGTTAAGGAAAATGTTTTGATGGAAATATCATTCCTCTTCTTATATAAAAATGCATACATATAAGTATATCATTGCTTGATTTGAACATTAAAATCCATCAGGAAATAGCATGGATTTCATTCTACTGTACCTTGCATTTGTTTTATAAAAAGATTCTGGAACATGGATCCTGATGTGGTAAATTGAAGGCAGTTATTTCTCTGATTTTTCCTAATATCTTCCTGTATTCCTTACAAGAGTACAAAGATAAAATGTTATATTATTAGCAGGATATTGAAATGTGTTTATAAATTCTTTTTGGCTTCATTCATGAATTAACATCTGATGTTAGCAATTAAGAGCAAACATGTGTATGTTTCATGGTATAAACTAGGTATTTCGGAATGTGTTTATGTATACATGTATTTTAAGAATATCTTACCGACTATGTATTAAATCCTTTGCCAAAGAATACTTCATTCAGCCACAGGTTGTCTGGAAAATCAACTTCACTTAGATTATCATGAGGACCTTTCCAGCTCCATATTCTTAATGAAGTTAAGATATCATACTCTGTACACAGATAAACGAATTCAGGATAAATCTGGTTTGTTCTTTTGAAGGCCCAGTCACTTGATACTTCTCAGGGACATAAGGCTCTAGAGACAGACTATCTAAATGACCATGAATTCTGGCAGATAGCAAAAACTTAACTGATTGATTTAATGTAAGGTTATGTATCATTAGCAGAAAATACTTAAAAATCTACATGATGATTGTATCCCTTCCCCATACGATAGTGGTACTTGATTGAGACAATCTTCCTAGAGAATGCACTCTCTTTTCTGAACAGAGACCTCATCCCATCACAGCTAGCTCTGTTTTGACCACAAGATTCCCAAACCTTGGCCACTTCAAATTGAGTAGAGGGGAATGAAATTTAGGGATGAGCAATTCAGATTTTTTTTTTTTTCTTTGAAAACTGAGATCAAGATAAAACAAAACAAAAAATCTTTCTATTCTTTGATTATGACTGGACCTCACACTTGAAAAATGTAATCCTATGTTATGGCTAAATGGATTGAAAAGTTTAAAAGACTGGTTTGCTTAAAGAAAGAACAAAACAAGCACACGGAAAATGAGATCTGTGTGGCCATGTGACAAGTGAAGGAAACTTAGTGTGGAAATAGCAGTTTTGATTTTGAAAGGCATTCAGGGAAAAACAAAAACAAAAAACAGTCTTTCCAGTAACTTATATGCAGATTCTTTCCTTCGATTCAGAGAGATACTTCAGTTTGCTATTAATAAATGAACTTAAAAGGAAACCCCAAAACCAAACCCTAGCTAAATACTTACTATTAATTGTGACCTAAAAAGCAAAAACAAAAACAAAAAACCTTAATAAAATATTTACCTGTCTCAGTGGCAAAGCAACATTTTTGATATCTCCTGTTGTAGAAAACACCCACATAAGAAATATTTATACTCAACGTCCATGTAACTTAACTTTCAGGTAAGAAAACCTACACATGACTAGGATACTTCTTCAATAGAATTAGAAACAGACAAAGAGACCTCACATGTGATACATTCTCTTCCTCCAGAGATGTTTCTGCAGGGCTACCTGATGCAGGGTGAAAGGGAGACGGACTACTGGTAGAATGAGCCCTAGCCCTGCCACTCACTGCCTTGGGTGAAATAAACAAAGCCTCAGTTAACTTGCGAAGAAGGCAATGGCAACCCACTCCAGTACTCTTGCCTGAAAAATTCCATGGAGAGAGGAGCCTGGTAGGCTGCAGTCCATGAGGTCGCTAAGAGTCGGATACGACTGAACAACTTCACTTTCACTTTTCACTTTCATGCATTGGAGAAGGAAATGGCAACCCACTCCAGTGTTCTTGCCTGGAGAATCCCAGGGATGGTGGAGCCTGGTGGGCTGCCGTCTATGGGGTCGCACAGAGTCGGACACGACTGAAGCCACTTAGCAGCGGCAGTAGCAGCAGTTAACTTGATTGTTCATTTTTAGGAAGAATAAATGAGAGAATCACCTGAACACATTTTTCAAAGTGTAAAAAAATAGTAAACATCAAGTTAGTTTTTATTATACGACTTAACCAAAATTTCATTTCCCCTAAAATGTTCGGGACACTGATAGTTCGCCTTTGAGACTTTTCCTTATATAGGTTTCCCCAAAGGATCTATTTTTACTTCATAAAGGTTAATAGAGTCTGAAACATAGGCAGGTAATCTTGACCTCAGAGCTTTTGTGCCTGCTCTACGTATATTGATTTGCAAATTAATGTTATGGTAGGATGTTTTGCACTCAAATTCTAAGCTTCATAGAAAAGTCTGTTTGTCTCATCCACATATTCTTTGGATAACTTGCAGGCTTTCTCTTGTGCTCTTATCACTAAGACTCACTAACAGGGTGTTAAAAAAAGAGGCACGGGTGTATGGAGATGATCACAGTAGCTCACGAATTAAGAGTTCATTTTTGAAATATTTTCTCTTTACCTTAAAACTTGAAAGCCTTTGGATTGTTACCTTTTAATGGCAAGGATTGTTTCCCTTATATATTCATCCTTCACAGCATTTATTGCAGCATTTGGTACAGTTTACACACCGAATCAATGCTTCCCATATAAATAAATGTAAAAAAGGCTCAACTCAAATTCCTTTTGAGGTTTTGTACTACCACAGCTTTGAGGTAAGAGTTTCAAAAGAATAAAATTAATTATTTATAAATTTATACTTAGATGAAACTAATTGTAAGAAGAATATTATATAGGAGGATGAAGTGACTTGTAAATTGGATGAGTATTTTGAACTCTTCCTCATTTATGAGTATTTTTACTTTATAAAAATAATGTTGCTGATAAAATCAACAACTTAAATAGCATATATTGTGTATTTCCTCTAAAGTTTTCCTATATATAAAGCTTTTTTACTATCAATGTATTTTGGATTTGTATTGTATTTTTTATGTGAGAAAATTATCAAAAGCAAGTAATACTTTTAGAACTACCTCAGAGGTTTCAGTTTCAATAGGTAACACACAAAATACTCCAAAGGACTCTTATACTCTTGAACATAAAACAAATAGATCCCCTATAATATAAAATTGTTATTGAATTGCTGAATTTCTAGGAAAGATGGTACCTCTAAAGAGTTATTCTACCACTACAAGGTGGGGGATTGCTGAAGGCGAAGCTACTGGCTAAAACCTGGGCATACAGTAATAATAACCAACAAAATGTGAAACTCAATGAAGAGAAACTCCCGCTATGAGCTTTGTACTCCGGAAATGAACCACGGACAGCAGTTGGTAAACTTTGACTAAGACTTTTGAATGAAAATGAATACTTCCCATAGTTCTTGATTGAAACATATATAAAACCCTTGAAAAAAAAATTTAAATAGACTGTCCACTGAATGTGATTATAAAATAAGGGATCATAATCAAACATCAGAAACTCTAATCAAAATCTCAATTTTTTAATATTGAACTTTATAAACTGATTGTGCAATTTATATGTAAGAATGAATACAATCCTAAAAAATCAACTAAAATTGGGAAGATTTGTCTTGGATACCAAGATTATATACATCTCTATTGGTACAGAGATGGAAAGATTGGTTAATGGAACAGAATCTAAAGCTGTGATACAAAAATCCATTTATTTTTGGAAAGTTGTTAAATAACAAAGGCAGGAAGCACTCTGGTGGTTAAAAATATGTACTTTTCAAAAAATAGTATGTGGTGATTCATTATATTTCCTTAAAAAAAGAGATTGATTCCTTCTTCACATGACAAGCAAAATTAATGTCAGTGAATTAAAGAGTTAAAAATACAAATAAAAACTTAAAATTTAGAACAGTTGAAAATATTTTATCACTTCAGAGCAGTATACAAGTATATATTAAATAAGGCATTTAAAGCACAAAATTTGTAGAAAAGATTGATAAGTTTAACTACACTGAAATCTTCTATTATAAGAAATTTTCTGTAAAGAAATTGGGAAAATATATTTGTAATACACATACTAACAAAAACTTGGCATTCAAATCTTATTAAAAATATGAATGCATAAGAAAAATGAAAACAACCCAGAAAAAAAACAGACCAAAATGGGGGGGAAATTTGCACAAAAAGAAAAACTTAAGGCCACAAATATATTACAAGTTGTTCAACATGAGGAGTAATTTTGCACCCACCAGATTTGATAAAGTAAGTTTGATGATATCAAGTAATGATGTATATCAATGGAAAATCTTACACATCATTTTGTGAAAGTGTGAATTGACTTGGCTGCTCAGGAAAACAATCTTTCAAATTTGTATTAACATACTGAAACAAAAAGCCTCTTAAGAATAATAATAATATAAGTGGACTGCAAAATTTGTAAATAAATTGTGATATATTCATGCAATGCATAATTATGCTGCAGCACAAATAAACTAACTATAGTAAATAAAATGTGAAACAAACTTAGACATGTAATATTGGTTGAACAAAACAATGTGAAAGACTACACACTTTTTATTTTATCCAGAGAAAAAGCAAACCTTGATGCCATTATTTTTAAGATTATAAATGTGATTTTTTCCTCTTTAGGAAATGGAAAACGGTGACTATGAAACTCAGGATGGTCGTTCCTTTAAAGAGTGTAAAGGATTCCAAAGGATTCAGTTCAGTTCAGTTGCTCAGTCGTGTCTGATTCTCTGAGACTCCATGAACCGCAGCACGCCAGGCCTCCCTGTCCATCACCAACTCCCAGAGTCCACCCAAATCCATGTCCATTGAGTCGGTGATGCCATCCAACCATCTTATCCTCTGTTGTCCCCCTCACCTCCTGCCCTCAACCTTTCCCAGCATCAGGGTCCTTTCCAATGAGTCAGCTCTTCACATCAGGTGAACAAAGTATTGGAGCTTCAGCTTCAACATCAGTCCTACCAATGAAAAACCAGGACTGATCTCCTTTAGGCTGGACTGGTTGGATCTCCTTGAAGTCCAAGGGACTCTCAAAGGTACCTCTAAAGAGTTATTCTACCACTACAAGGTGGGGGATTGCTGAAGGCGAAGCTACTGGCTAAAACCTGGGCATATAGTAATAATAACCAACAAAATGTGAAACTCAATGAAGAGAAACTCCCGCTATGAGCTTTGTACTCTGGAAATGAACCACGGACAGCAGTTGGTAAACTTTGACTAAGACTTTTGAATGAAAATGAATACTTCCCATAGTTCTTGATTGAAACATATATAAAACCCTTGAAAAAAAAATTTAAATAGACTGTCCACTGAATGTGATTATAAAATAAGGGATCATAATCAAACATCAGAAACTCTAATCAAAATCTCAATTTTTTAATATTGAACTTTATAAACTGATTGTGCAATTTATATGTAAGAATGAATACAATCCTAAAAAATCAACTAAAATTGGGAAGATTTGTCTTGGATACCAAGATTATATACATCTCTATTGGTACAGAGATGGAAAGATTGGTTAATGGAACAGAATCTAAAGCTGTGATACAAAAATCCATTTATTTTTGGAAAGTTGTTAAATAACAAAGGCAGGAAGCACTCTGGTGGTTAAAAATATGTACTTTTCAAAAAATAGTATGTGGTGATTCATTATATTTCCTTAAAAAAAGAGATTGATTCCTTCTTCACATGACAAGCAAAATTAATGTCAGTGAATTAAAGAGTTAAAAATACAAATAAAAACTTAAAATTTAGAACAGTTGAAAATATTTTATCACTTCAGAGCAGTATACAAGTATATATTAAATAAGGCATTTAAAGCACAAAATTTGTAGAAAAGATTGATAAGTTTAACTACACTGAAATCTTCTATTATAAGAAATTTTCTGTAAAGAAATTGGGAAAATATATTTGTAATACACATACTAACAAAAACTTGGCATTCAAATCTTATTAAAAATATGAATGCATAAGAAAAATGAAAACAACCCAGAAAAAAAACAGACCAAAATGGGGGGGAAATTTGCACAAAAAGAAAAACTTAAGGCCACAAATATATTACAAGTTGTTCAACATGAGGAGTAATTTTGCACCCACCAGATTTGATAAAGTAAGTTTGATGATATCAAGTAATGATATATATCAATGGAAAATCTTACACATCATTTTGTGAAAGTGTGAATTGACTTGGCTGCTCAGGAAAACAATCTTTCAAATTTGTATTAACATACTGAAACAAAAAGCCTCTTAAGAATAATAATAATATAAGTGGACTGCAAAATTTGTAAATAAATTGTGATATATTCATGCAATGCACAATTATGCTGCAGCACAAATAAACTAACTATAGTAAATAAAATGTGAAACAAACTTAGACATGTAATATTGGTTGAACAAAACAATGTGAAAGACTACACACTTTTTATTTTATCCAGAGAAAAAGCAAACCTTGATGTCATTATTTTTAAGATTATAAATGTGATTTATTCCTCTTTAGGAAATGGAAAACGGTGACTATGAAACTCAGGATGGTCGTTCCTTTAAAGAGTGTAAAGGATTCCAAAGGATTCAGTTCAGTTCAGTTGCTCAGTCGTGTCTGATTCTCTGAGACTCCATGAACCGCAGCACGCCAGGCCTCCCTGTCCATCACCAACTCCCAGAGTCCACCCAAATCCATGTCCATTGAGTCGGTGATGCCATCCAACCATCTTATCCTCTGTTGTCCCCCTCACCTCCTGCCCTCAACCTTTCCCAGCATCAGGGTCCTTTCCAATGAGTCAGCTCTTCACATCAGGTGAACAAAGTATTGGAGCTTCAGCTTCAACATCAGTCCTACCAATGAACAACCAGGACTGATCTCCTTTAGGCTGGACTGGTTGGATCTCCTTGAAGTCCAAGGGACTCTCAAAGAGTCTTCTCCAACAACAAAGTTCAAAAGCATCAATTATTTGGTCCTCAGTTTTCTTTATAGTCCAACTAATCCAACTCTCACATCCATACATGACTACTGGAAAAACAATAGCCCTGACTAGACAGACCTTTGTTGGCAAAGTAAGGTCTCTGCTTTTTAATATGCTGTCTAGGTTGGTCATAACTTTCCTTTAAAGGAGTAAGCTTCTTTTAATTTCATGGCTGCAATCACCATCTGCAGTGATTTTTGGAGTCCCCCAAAATAAAGTCTAACACTATTTCCACTGTTTCCCCATCTATTTGCATTGAAGTGATGGGACCAGATGCCATGATCTTATTGTTCTAAATATGGGCTTTAAGCCAACTTTTTCACTCTTCTCTTTCACTTTCATCAAGAGGCTCTTTAGTTCTTCTTCACTTTCTGCCATAAAGGTGGCATCATCTGCATATCTGAGGTTATTGATATTTCTCCTGGCAATCTTGATTCCAGCTTGTGTTTATTTTTTTTTTTTTAAGTAAGCACAGATCTCCTTTAGTAATTTATCAGAATCTTCTTCTTTGTTAAACTTCAAACAGTATCAGAGTTTTCCAGGAAAAGATAAACAAGGTAGAGATACATTTCCGTTGCTCTTTCTTATTATCATTTGACCAGACCACACCTTAATATTAATGTATAAAGTGCACACATTTTTTATTATATTTATGTTTTTATTGAATGCTTTATTCAAAAGCCCAGAGAAGCACAGGATTTTATTAGCATACATTAAACCTAATTATATACAGATAAGTGACAGTTCAAATGCAAATCCTGTCTCTTATACACATCTAGATGTGTATAAGAGACAGTTCCAGGGTTGTATATTTGTTAGTGCTAAGAGGGAATTTGCAAGCTCCCATATCATGAGTCAGAGAAGCCACTGGGTGGGATGTGATGCCTCAACACAGCCTGGGGCTAGCTGCAGCCAAGTGGTACTACAGAAGGCTGCTGGAGATTGTTTCAGAACCTGTCGCTTTGATACTAACTGGGACAAGAGATATGGCCTAGAAGATGTGCAGTATTAACAGTTCAAATGCAAATCATTATTTTAAGCTACATAAACAAACAGAATAATAGTTAATTTATTATTTAAAAAACATAGAAATTAGTTTTTCATAACAGAAAATACAGTGGTTAAGGACAATTAACATCCCACTATCCTAGGACAGTCTCACTTTATATCTGTCATCCTAGTTTAATTTTTCATAAAGTCCTTATTTAAATAATAAATAACATGATTACAATAGATATGTTTATTGAACAGCAGTAACATTTTTGTCTACATTTTAGAAAGATGAACGTTTAAAGGAAATGCCATAGGAAGCCTGATCCTTCATGTTAGTTATATATTTACCCAAACTCGGAAATGTCAAACAGAACTTTTTAAAAAGTCTAAAAGGATACATACTTAGCATGTACATTTTATGCTTGAGGAAATTATATAAGCATATGTTTGATTATGTAGCAAGTGCACTTAAGAGTCAAGAGGCCAGGCAAGCTCCATCATGAACTTCTGGTAAGGACAAAGTTTTTTACCTTTTTCAATCATCCCAGGCCTCCATTTCTGCATCTATATACAGAGAGTTTAAATCAGATGACTTCATTGGCCTTTCTGGATCTAAATTTTGAGGATTCTGTATCAAATAAAACACATAGTTAAAACATATGTGTTTGTCATAAATAACCATACATACTCTTTCTCACTTCCACATTTTTCTATGTGATTCTCTCATGTAAAAAGATTATTAGAATATTTTCACTGAAGTTGTTATTCTGAATTCTAGTCATTGAGTTTTTTTTGTTTGTTTTTTTAAGTGTGAAACTCACTAACAGGTAAAAAAGAAACATTTTCCTATAAACCCTTTTACCTGTTCATCTGCCCAAAACCAAAGCTACACTGTCTGTCTTCTCACCTGGCAGCTGTGGGCAATTCAGAGTTATTTTCACTGTAAGAGATTTGTCACGCTGTTGCTATGAAAAGATAGAAAAGGGAATGATTGCCCTGTTGCTGCTGCCCCCTCAAACATTTTGATTTTTACTTTACCAGTTTTAGTGTGGTTGAAATATCTCCCAAAAGGCATTGAAGTGACCTTCACCCAGCAAGTGAAGATTCTGTGCTTAATGGCCTGCTGTTTCATTTTGCTCCAGAGGAAGTCACTGTCAGGCCAGGTTGTTGGAATTCACTGTCCTGCAGGGACTTAAGAATGCTATAGAAATGGAGCCACTGTGTTCTCAAATCTGAACGTTTACTAATCATTTAAGCTTCTGTTCGGTAATGTGACACTTGAGGGAAAAAATCACTTCTTGATATTTGAGTGTCAATTTTTCCTTGCAAAATAATATTGAAAGGTTAGTAAGAAGATATAAGATATAGGTAAAGCAATTCATGATTCAATCCTTTCACACATTCTTCCTGGAATTCTTCCTGTGGAGTGTTTTCAATATAACTGGACTTATTTTTAACCATTTGGAGTATCAGAACAAAGGAAAAATTTTAAAGTTCCTTCTACAGAGCATCTTCACTGCCCAAAATGACTGCCCCAAGAGAAGGACGCACATATGTCTTCATCTTCATTGAACTGTACTATCTTGACATGTCATATTGAAAGCCATGATTTGAATAGAATTAAACTGAGAGTTTTGTCCTTTCTTGAGTCTGTGCCAGACTGGATAAAATACTCATTTCTAGTATCTGAACTAATGCCATTGTCCTACACTTTCCCTAGTGGAGCTCAGTCTCTTTCTCTCCTGTCTTCCACTATCTATTAGGTTGCTGGCTGTCTATTGAGTCAGTTAATGTTCAGGGTAGGTGAAAAATGCTACAACTTTAAGCAAAGGTTTCTGCTCCATGTCACCTAGATATAATTATACCAAAAAGAGTTAAAAAAAAAAAAGTAGGATACAGTAGAGAAATGCACCAAAAAAAATCACACATTTATAAGCAGTGATTTCCATCATGTAAAAACTAAAATGTACCTAAATATTAACCTTCATACATACCTATATTTAAGGATAAAATGAACTATTACATTTAGAAATCACCAAATAGTATCTTGAACATAAGTTAATTTCAATATATTGATAATTTGTGTAAGAATGAATAATTTCTCTTATGTACAAATCAACTCACTCCAGTATTCTTGCCTGGAGAATCCCATGGACAGAGGAGCCTGACAGGCTATGGTCCATATGACTTCAGAGATTCAGACACAACTGAAGCGACTTAGCACAAAAATAAAGAACTATTAAAGAGACACAAAAAATATTTATATACATATATATTTGTATATATATGGTGAAAGTTGAAAGAAGTGAAAGTTGCTCTGTTGTGTCTGACTCTTTGCAACCCTATGGACTATATAGTCCATGGAATTCTCCAGGCCAGAATACTGGAGTGGGTAGTCTTTCCCTTCTCCAGGGTATCTTCCCAACCCAGGGATTGAACCCAGGTCTCCCGCATTGCAGCTGGATTCTTTACCAGTTGAGCCACAAGGGAAGCCCAAGAATACTGGAGTGGGTAGTCTATCCTTTCTCCAGTGGATCTTCCTGGCCCAGGAATTGAACCGAGGTCTCCTGCATTGCAGGCGAATTCTTTACCAACTGTGCTATCAGGATAATTGTATATATTTCAATTCATCTTCATTCTTCCCTTATCCAGGAATATAAATATTTGCTATCTTGGTTATTTAAGGTTGGTAACACTATGAGTAATTAATATCTATACCCTGGTGGCTCAGATGGTAAAGCGTCTGCCTGCAATGCCGGAGACCTGGGTTTGATCCCTGGGTCAGGATGGCAACCCACTCCAGTACTCTTGCCTGGAAAATTCCATGGACAGAGGAGACTTGTAAACTAGAGTCCACGGGGTTGCAAAGAGTTGGGCACGACTGAGCAACATCACTTAAACATAGTTATTTATACCTATAAGTAATTAAAATCTCTTTGACAAAGAAGAACTCTGGCAAACTTTAACTCACTGAATTTTTGTAAGATTGGTTTTTATTATGATTATATCTTCTTATAGCAGAACATGGTGATGTTTTCAACCTTATCTCTAAGAAATATTTCCTGTTTTGAAACAAATGGCTCTTATTTTAATGCATATATGGATCATCTCTGCTTTTTCAAGTTGCCAAAACTATGGCACCTTTTTCTTTTAAAATATGAACTTTGGAGAAGTCATATTATTGGCCAAGACAAGTTATTATGTAAGCTGGTATCCTCAGTTCTTCATATGCTGAAATTCTATTGTGTCACTGTGCTCACTCTATGGACAGACAACTTCTGAGATGTCATGTATGATTATAATAACATTGTTATATAGACCTTACAGTAACTCTAATAGAAGTGTTTATTCCAAGAAAGACAAGAAACAGGCTAAAATAATATAGATTGTTCATGATTGTATCTCAGAATGCTAGAAACTTTCAAATGACCATGACTTGCAAATAGTAGTCACTTTTTTCATATTCCATAAAACAAGGTTCTAATCATTTTCCCACTATTTTATTCTAAGCATTTAAGTAGATCTTTTCCTTCTAAAACACATAGGCTAATCATTGCGAATTTTAGCTCTTCGTATTTTTCAATATTTCCCCTTCTAATTTCAATATTATCTAATATATTTGAAAATAGTACATCTTCTTAGTGATGATGTTCTGTTCCTCGTATTGTAGAGAAGGATTTTTAACACCTCCTTATTTTGCACTATGTGTGTCACCATGACTTTGCCTTCGTTTCTCTGAGTGCAATCAGGAGTATTCAAAATCTATTTTCCTAGGATGTAAAAAATTGTCTAAAGACAACTTAAAAATAGTTGATGCTATGTAAAGCTAGATCCGCATAAAATGTACCTTGGAATATATCCAGATACCATTATTTAACACTGCATTATGATAATTAGCACATAAAAGTAATGCTGAAATTTGCTCTAAGTAAAGTGAAATTATTCATGAATTCCCCCCAGCCTCCACCCTATATCCTACCTTTCAACTCCATCTCCTACCCAGATGTTGAATGGCAAATGCATAAGAAATATTATGTGCGTGTCCACTGGAGAATATGTGCAGAACTCATTTTAAGATAGAGCCTGCTATCCTCCTAGCCCCACTACAGCAAGTTGCTCTATCAAGTCTTTTGCTCAATTTTTCTGTTTGTTGATTCTCTGCTTTTCTGTTTTCTGATCTGTATTCTGACCATAAGCACCTAAACCCAAAATGAGGTACACAAATCTTCAAGAGGTTAACCTGAACCTGTGCTGTTTTGCTTTAAACTTAGAATAGCATTGTGTCAGAATCTTGGGGTCCAGAGCTTCTTACAGGTAAAAATAGCTGCCTTACAAATAGAGATCAATGTCATATACATATATGTTTGTGTATATATATACATATTTCCTTCTCCATTTAAGTATATAGATAGATACATAGATACATAGATATAGATATATATCACTGTAGGTGTGCAGTTTCCCTGGTGGCTCAGTGGTAAAGAATCTGCCTGCCAATGCAGGAGATGCAGGTTCAATCCCTGGATTGGAAAGATCCCTTGGAGAAGGAAATGGCAACCCACTCCAGTATTCTTGCCTGGGAAATCCATGTACAGAGGAACCTGGTGGGCTACAGTCCATGGGGCAACAAAAAAGGCAGACATGACTTAGTTACTAAACAACAACACAACAATACTAAAAGTATACACACACAAATACGTATGTTTATATGTTTTGTTTTTTTGTCTTGACAAGAAAACCATTGTCACTGTTATTTAATGCTGTTTCATATTCAGTTTCATGCCTAACTAAATGCATTGTATCTAATAGGCATTACAATGCATATAAAATATGTTTAATTTAAAAATCTGTCAAAATAAATATATTAATTCCCAAATCATTTTCTTTATACAGATTTTACTCTTTAGGAAACTTTGATATGATATGGTACAATACCCCCTCATCTTTACTCCTGTTCAAAATTTACCTTGGTGTTTTTGTAGCTATTTGGAAGAGCCCACCTATGTACTCAGAGACAACTGCATGTATTTGTAGGATAAACAGGGATATTAATGGGGAAACAGTTGACACCTTTTATTGATATTCCCCAAGGGCAACCAAAGGTAAAATTCAAATCATCAGCATGATATTTTCAAACCAGGGAAGCATGATCCATGGCACAAAATCTGCTAAGAAAACCCTCTACACAATATTTAAAACTGCTTTTCTCAGCAGATCAGTGTATTTATTTAAAACAGGGATATTAATGGGGAAACAGTTGACACCTTTTATTGATATTCCCCAAGGGCAACCAAAGGTAAAATTCAAATCATCAGCATGATATTTTCAAACCAGGGAAGCATGATCCATGGCACAAAATCTGCTAAGAAAACCCTCTACACAATATTTAAAACTGCTTTTCTCAGCAGATCAGTGTATTTATTTAATATAAAAATAAGTCACTGTGGTCTTATATCAACAAATATGTGTGTTAAAAGCTTAAGTGGTGCCTGATAAAAAGAGAATATGCTAGATGTTAACCCCAACTTTGTTTTTACCCAATATTTCTGTGGGCTAAAGAAACTTTTTTGCCCTTGAATCTGTAATAAAAGTTATTATCAACATTGCAATCTAAATGTGATTCACATAAGAGGAAATATAAAAAGAAATAAGCCATGATGTCAAGAAGTGTCAAGACAAAATATTTTAAAGAAAACACCACACAGCTTTTATTTAGCTTATCATTAGCCACAATGTTTTTATAGAGATAAGACAAAGAAATACAACAAGCAAAATTACAAAAATTTTATTTGGAAAGTGTCATATATAAATTAACATATGCAAGTCTGGATATCTGCTACCT